>JAJJMA010311564.1:0-13789 GCA_023529015.1 Papaver nudicaule
TTTCATCTTCATCTTCATCTAGGGCAAAGAGGTATATGTCTAAGTTGCCTCAGGAGATGGTAGTGAAGATTATTGCTAAGTTACCACTCGAATCTATTTTTGATTGTACTCTCGTTTGCAAAGACTGGCTCTCAATGATTCGTAGTCGGGATTTCTCTGAGGAACATTTGGAAAACCAATTATCTAATTATCATCATTTTCAAGTGAGAAAATATTACCCTAATACTTCTACTGGTGATGATGGTAATAAGAAGAGTACCAAAATTGGATTCGTTGTAGGTGGTGAAGAGGTCGTACCTACCAATGATGATATGTACTCTATGTATTACAAGGAGTATATTGACGGAGAGATTACCTCAAAGACAATTAACCACTGCAGGTTAGTGATGGCTGGTGATGAAATGATTGCTTCCTGCAATGGTCTGTTATGCATTGCTAAATGTATTTTTGGTGAGCATCCAACTCTGTATGTTTGTAATCCATTAACTAAAGAATGTGTTAATCATCGTCGTTCGCATATCAAGTGTGGGGATTTGGTTTTGATCCTACTCATAAGGAGTATAAAGCTATTAGAATTGTGTATTTTGAAAAGGAATACAGTTATGAATGGCATGGGTTAGTTCAAGTCTATACGCTCGGGAGTGGTAAGGGATGGCGAGACGCAGAAACCGTTACACATTGGTTTGCAGAAGAACAAGAACCTGGTGCTTTTGTCGACGGAGCAGTTCATTGGCTGGACAACCAAGGGCAAGTGTGGGCATTTGATTTGACTAATGAAAGGTTCAGTATGCTGACAGAAGCTCATAAAACCATTGAGGCGGATAATGATGTGCGACGCACTCAACAGTTGATGGTTTTGGGAGGGTGGCTGACCGTTATTGATTTTTTTCCCAAATCTGTAGAGGTGTGGTGTTATCGGAATCTTGAAGAAGGCCTGGAGCCTAAAATTTGGACTCAAGAGTACGATTATACTGAATATATGTGCAAAATAATCGGCCGTACTGAAATGGATCAGCTTCTCTGTTTGGGGAGTCGTGAACGTATTTATATCCTGGATAAAGATGCAGAACGAATGAATGATCTTGTTGCATTAACTCCTCCAATCATCTTCGGAATGTTACATATCCATACTTTTATCTCCTTGAAAGATTTGGGGGAAAAAAACGTGGAGCAGGTTGAACCTTGAGAATTGGCTGAACCAAGAGAAGATGAGGTCGAAAGTGAAGAGGAGCTCGAAACTGAAGATGAGCTCGATAGTGAAGATCTGCTCATTGCATCATGTTTGGATTTCTACCTAGGTAAGCAACATTAACTCAATGGTACTTTACGAAAAACTTAGAGTTACTACCTTTGTTAATTTTCAATTTCTCTATTTAGTTAGAATTCATTTTCTGCAAGATTGGCTGTAATGCCTTGCTTTCTGCTAATTCGTACAACATTAATCAGAGTAATGTAAACCAATAGTGCTAGTGACGTTGTTGCACCGTCTTTGGATGTTTTTACTATAAATAACAAGTATTTTTATTGGTGTTTGTTCGATCAGATTTTTGTTTATGCACATTGTTGTTTCTTTGAACACTGAGTGATTTGAATGAAAACTGTGATGCAGACTTTGAACATGATTTGTACTGAGAATACATCAAGTATATGCAGGAAATACTGCGGAAAGTAGCTAATCCATTTGTTCTAGAGAGTCTATCTGTTTATTCTTCTTAGCATCACTTGATGGTGGGTACCCAAAAATCGAATTTGCTTGTGTTATATCTTGGATTTTTATATGGTTACAAAGCATATCAGATTCGTAGGACTATCAGTAACAGACTTTAGCTGGAACTTTAAGATTCTGATCCATTGATTGCATTTTAGCGTGAATGGTTTTGTACTGGTTTAATAATTTGACTGGGAACTGGGTGAAGCCGTGAAAGGGTATTAGTCCAGATGAGGTTGCATATTGTTTGCTAATGGATGCTTGACTGACTCTTTAGAAATAACTGTTTCTTGCATGTCAGTTTGTTCTGCTCTTCAACAGCGGCAGATTGAATAATGCGTTCTGTTTGAAGGTTTTAACTGTATAAACAAGTATTTTATTGGTACTTGATCGGATTATAGTTTATACATATATGAATTTAGGCTTCTGAGACATCATTCAGGGGTATGTTTCTAGCAATACTTTCGTATTTGTAGTTCTTTTATCATTATTTTGTTGTGTTCCTTAAAAAGGCAGGCCTTTTGGATGGCTCCCCATACAGCTTGTGGCGCTCTCGGTTATGCTAATGAGCTTTAATCCCCTAGGTTAAGTTTATCAGTTTTGTTTTCTGTTTCTTAGTTTTGGGTGGTAAAGCACCCTTTCTCTTAGAACTGGGAGATAGTCACCAAAAACTAAAAACTGTAAGGTTATTTGCTTTACATGCTAAACTATAAGCCTAGTTAACTTTTCACCAGCTCCAATGTTAACCGGCTTTAGCTGTGTAACTTTATGATATGATTGATCAAGTGCATTTTACCCTTTCTCATGGTCTGCTTCACTGTCGTTGAATCAATTTATGTTCTTGATTTCTGATGCATCATTCTGTTAGACCCTCAGTTCCGTAGGATCAGGTCAAGTGTGCTGAACAGCAAGGTAAATGGCATCATTTCTGATGCATCATTCTTGATTGAGTATCAGTTTGTTCTGCTCTTCAACAGCTGCAGATTGAATACTGTGTTATGTTTGAAGGTTTAACTCTATAAACAAGTATTTTATTTGTTTTTGATCAGATTATATCACGCATATAGAAATTAAGGTTCCCGAGACATATCATTCAGGTGTATGTTTCTAGCAATACTTTCGTTTTTGCAGTTCATTTATCATTATTCTGTTGTTAGGTAGAAAGCTAGGTCTATTGGATGGCTCCCCCATACAGCTTGTGGCGCTTTCAGTTATGTTAATGAGCTTTCATCCCCTAGGTTAGGTTCATTTGTTGAATATAAGTTTTCTTTTCTGTTTGTTAGTTTTTGGTGGTCGAGTGCCATTTCGCTTAGAACTGTGAGATAGTTTCCAAAACTAAAAAATGTAAGGTTATTATTTGCTTTACATGCCAAACCATAAGCCTAGTTAACTTTACACAAGCTCCAGTGTTAACAGCCTTAGCTGTGTAACTTTAAGAATTTGATTGATCAACTGCATTTCAACTTGGGAGTGCTGCTAATTTATATTCTCCGATGTCCCAGGACGTGCCAGCAGAGCTGATCTTTTCCCTTGGATCCGAGTCTGTTTGGTTAGTGGGGTGTGTTTTTTGTTTGTTCTTGCTGCTTAGATCTTCAGATTCCTGTTTTTCTTAATGAGATCTTCAAATTCCTGTTCCTTTTCCCATTTGTCCAACTCTTTTTTGGTCTAGCTTTTCGTTTTGAGCTCTGCTTTTGAGTTTGAGTTATCTCTAGTCCCAAGCTACTTAGGCCTTGTTTGGTGGCTTGAACTCGTATAGATTGAAAACAGATCTTAGAGTTTTTTGAGCTTCATCTTTGTTGGACCTTTTTTTTTTAGTTATCCTTCTTCTTCTCTGGTTTTGTTGATTCTTTGTAATGACATTTTCGATTAAAAGGTTCGGGACAGAACAAAACTCCTCCTCTTGTATTAACGTAGCTGCTCTCTTGTTGAGATTTCCGAAAAAGGGAAGGGATTCTCATAGTCTGATTCACTGTCGTTTGAATCAATTTATGTATTAATTGGATTTGTGAAGCATCATTCTGTTAGAATAAATAACATTAGAGGTGAGTTCATCAGGGCTACTGGATTTTTTTTGGCCGGTCGAGATAGTTGGTGATGGGACTTGTGGGCTTTTCAATTATGGTGGTCAACAAGTTGTCCCTCCACTTGGGAGAGGTCTAGAGTTCAATCCCTATCGTATCGTATACACAAAAACTAGGTATAAAGTTCAGGTGGTTTGGCCTAGGATGGTTGGTTGTGAGCCAGATCCGTTTTCCCATCATGGGAGGCTGGCCATAATTTATTTTTTTTCGATTTTTTTTTTCAAATTTTAAAGATTATTTTAAAGTTGGATCGCAGCCCACTAACTACTAGCCCAAGTAGCTAGGCAAAGAAATAAAGACCCCCCCGCCACCCTACTAACTACAAGCCCAAGTAGCTAGGCAAAGAAATAAAGAAAACCCCTTCTCTCAAAGCCTGATTCCTTAAAAAAAAAGGTTTAGCCACCCCAACTTTAGAAATAGCCGAAATTGAATATCCAGTCATCCTAAATGTTGAAACAGTCCAGAAATTTAGTCCATTTGAAACTTTGTGTCAATTCTACCTCCTAATCTTCTTTCTATTTGGCTATTCCTGACTTCCCAAACAGGAATAAATTTAACTTACGATAAAGAAATCTCAAGATTTAGGTGTGAATGTAAGCATTAGTACAACTTTATGTATCATCATTACAAAAAACGTCAAAAAATTTCGGGCGGCCTTTGACCGCTTTTTTTTGGCACTAATACCATCACTTTGTAAAAAAAATAGTCCCCCAAATATAAAATCCTGGTTCTGTCGTTGCGAACTCAGGTCGACGACATTACCACTGTACTACAATGACATCTGCGGCTAGCCATCACTCAAAAGCTTATTCAACTACTTGGAAACCAGGATTCTTCTCTCAAAAGTTTTTTTGGTCAAGAGTACTCGGAGGCTCATCCTTTGATCTTTGGACTGGATTTTCCTTAGTTAAGATTGCCAACGAATGGGGAAGGTTAACAGCAATCTCTAAAACAAGTACTTCTGGTTTTTCCAAGCTACCGGAGGCAACTATATGTGTGGAGGTAACCTAGAAGAAACTCCAACAGCCATGATAAGACGGCCGGGAAATCTGTTTACTATTTGAGGTCACAGGTAATCTTGATAAGATTATGTGTACTTCGGCTGATTATAATAAAGAGAGCAAGTTACAGAGAATGAGGGAGGAGAAGCGTCCCCAATTCGAAGTGTCTGACCCCAAAAGTGTACACCAAATTTAAAACAGGACAAGCCAAGGAACGCTTTATAGACAAAATGAGATGAAATGCATATTATATTGACTAAACTGTTTGTAGAGATGGAATTAGCACAAAGGGTGAGTGCCTAGGATCAGTCAATTCACGTCTGAGCTGTGTGAGTAATTTCGTTTTGAAGTTGTACATGAAAACCTGGGAGGATCTCACAGACGATCGGTGAGAACTGATGAATATAACATTCTGATCCATTGGGTGGAAAGCTAATGGTGCAACGTCAAGCAATTTGTTTCGATCCAAACCCTTACAATCTTCTTCAATGTTTTCAAATAGGATGCTATCCTGTACTAGGTTCGTGTTTTGAGTCAAATGCCACTTCCACAGTCCAGTAGTACAATTGTCTTCAAGTAACCAAACATATAAAACTCCTTTAGGGCAGTGGCTGTAACTGATGAACCCTTCTACTGTCCCAAGACATCCCGGAGAGTATCTAAAAGTTGCTCGCTGAGGCAATTTGATCAATCTACATGGATGACTACCGGCACCAGCATTCTTGTTCAGATCATATGCTAGTATGATCTCATCATTCGTGTCACTGCCCACAATCCAATACAAAACTTCGTTATGACTAGCAATAGCAGGGTTTCTTGTTTTGTGCGTGACCTCTCTTGGGCACAAAACCTCATAAACATGCCATGAACCCGTATCTGAAGAGAATAACTCAATGTCAAATTTGATTACTGCCTTGTCGAGAATAGGTATACGCACCACCATGTAGTTAGACTTTAGTGAGTTTGAAGCCGAAGATTCACAACATACAAAACCAGTTGTATAAACACTCAAGCCTCTTGTACCCAATGGCGGTGGGGGTAGAATATAAGCCCAGGCTCCTGTGACCGGATTGCCAACTATATACACCTTTTGCTGCAACACGTGAGAAATTTCACAACAAATCAAGCCATTACTTGAACTTAAAAGCTTCAACTCAGATTTGTAATAATCATCGTCACATTCCGGAAAGTCTTGTTGGAGTAATGATATTTTTGATATAAGGAACTGGAACGAAAACCCTGCATTATTAGCTATGAAATTATCTTTCGATGAATAAATATTAGGATAGTTGTTTGGCATATAGTTGAGTGGATGCTGGAAATTGTAGAAGAATAGCCATCTTGGAATACTTAAATTATGTAGCCACCTGGAATTGAAAGTAGGATGGGAGAGTAATGAAAGCCATAGCTTTGAGACACACTTGAACCTGGATATAGATTTGTATGGAAGACGTATAAGTATTTCGATCATAACATCTTCTTCTATGTATTTACCAAAAGGTATGATTGGCGATAATTCCGATGTCGACGCAGAAGAAGAATCCATTTTTCTTTTTTTTAGATACAAATCCATCCTTCCTCGTTCACTATGAGACATCAACTGATTATAGCATTGTTCTGTTGTTCTTGTGCATATATATATATATATATATATAGAGAAAAGGAAGTACACCGTTTCCTAATCACATTCTACTTCCTTTTCTATATATGGAAGCAGTTTCCTAGTCAAATTCAATGTTCTAAAAACCGTACCTGCATTATAAATCTTAAAAAACTCATATTAAGAAACCATCAAAACTAAGGAAACACTGCTGGGGTATATAAATGGAAAGAAACTCGGACTTTCGAAGATAAGGAACTGAAATTTAAGCTATGATTTTACACTAGGCTATTCCCTCTTAAGTTCGGGAAGAAATTTTGCATCATAATTTCGGCAGTTGCGAATTTTGGCACCCAACATCAAAATGTTGCACAAGTTTTTTTTGTAGGCCAAACTAACTGGCAGCAAAATATTGGCGCTTTAACTTAAACTGAATTCATGAACCAATAAATATCGTTCAATTGTATTTGTTACCAAATCGTGTTTGAACAATTACGAATTCAATATACATAACCACACACAATTAATTACAAATCAAATAGTGATGACTGATCACGTCCAGATTCTTGATTTATTTTCGATGTAACGTTGTAGCGTATTTCATAGGTACTCTGAAAACTTATACTACCAGAATCCAGGAATATAGTATTCGGTAAGTACTTTGATGCCAATAACAATTTGAACCAGCATTAACAATATGAACAGCCATTTGAACAACCCATCCTGTTCCTTGAGATGTTTTATCATTAATAAATTCATGTACTTTGGAATAATGTGAATCCACTTGAACTGTATCAGTAAAATGCTAAAGAAATTGTAAAGATTCGAACTGATTGGGATGCAAGAGATATGTTTAGTATCTCTTGGAACAATATGAACTACTTACAAGGAATTTGATATCTCTGAAAGATTTTACGGAAGAATTTGATATCTCTGCAAGAACTAGTTATGGAACATAGTTGAAATGCGTTCATCCCCTTCTTTAAATTGCTATTGCTAGACCCAAGTTTGCTACTACATGTTGCACATGCTATACTTACTTGATTAATGCAGACGTTTGCAACAAATGGACTGTATCAGTAAAATGCTTAAGAAGTTGTAAAGATTCATTGTGATTGATTGCAAGAGAAGATTTTGTAGTAGTTTCTTGGAATGAACTACTTAGAAGGAATTGGAGATCAAATTATATAGAGGTTTATAACTTAGCAGCAAATTGAAAGAATCTTATTTTCTCTTGGAAAAGTTAGGTAACCAAAAACGAGTTTTCCTATTACATGTTGCAAATGCCATTGAATTGTAAAGGTTATATTAATGTTGGACGGAAGTCCACTACCTACAAGCCCAGGTAGCTAGACAAATAAATAAAGAAAAATCTCCTCACCCCAATGCAGACGAGATTCGAATTCAGGTTGCGGTGTCATTACCCAACGACTTTACCATTGTACTACAATGACATCTGCATACATGAGTAATTATACTAAGATATTCTGTGATTTTTATTGTCCTCTTGCAACAGATGGACGAGAAAAATTTAGCATTGAAACAACACTTAAAATGCTAAGTGAGATACTTTGCCATTGCAATTGCAAACTTATAAAAAGAGGAATAATTTGTTAGATAATGTGGAGAAACTGGTGGTAGTAACTCGTCCCACGACACAAGTATAGATGTCGCAGTATTCGTTCAATTGGAGTGCCTCACCTCTGCATCCTACTATATTGCTGGAAGATAAGCCCAATGCATCAAACTTCAGAGGCCATACTTGATTTGATCTTGATAAAAACCGTTTTAAGTAATGTTAAAAGTCAATTTGTCGGTCAATTTAGTCAAATACAAGAACTTGAGTCTTTCGTAACATTACAACTAGACGTAACTAACTTGGTTTCTCTAAGAAACCCATGGACAGGATCTCAAAAACTCCAATCCAAGAATCAAAACGGAACAAAACCTAAGCAAGAATTAGATGAGTTAATTTAACAATATAAGAAGGCAATTTGAAAAATGCTAAAGTTAAAAGATATAACCACACGAGATCCTGTATTTCCATGCTTTGTAGGAAGTCAAAAATATAGTATGAGATACAATGCCTCCTCTTGTCAATGTGAACTTATCTTGCAAGCTGTGGTTAACAAATAAGTTAAAAAGGAAAATGCTTCATGAATTTCTTATTGTTCACAAGATGCCAGAAAACATATAATTATACCAAAAGAACCATTTCCCAAATCGCATGTGCCAGAAAGGAGCTGGGAGGTGGTCTCACCCTACGGAATCACAGATTCTGTCCACTGCTACAACTTGAGTAAAGTACGTGCGCAAGCACTTCCTCAGTTATACGGATACACCTAATCCCCGTAATTTCTACTCACGTAGCCATTCAGGAAGTTCTTCCACCTTCATCTCAGCTTCTTCTAGCACCTCGTCTACGCTTACGCCGTTTTTAATCTTCTTCTCATGCGCTTCTGCTCCACATTTTGCCACATAATACACAGCATCACTGCGTTCTACACTCCAGGGTACTGCATATCTGAAATCCCTTTCAAATTGCAGCTTTAGGATAGCTTCAATGACTGGAATCAATGGCTTGAAACTCTCAGCAGTGAACCACATATAATCTGCCAAACAACTCTTGCAGAAATTAATATCATCAACAGCACGTTTGGAATGAAAGTAGGCTCTTAACATGAAGGGAAATATGAAAAGGCTGTTAAAGTAGTACGCAACTGTTTCTGAATTGATTGACCACTTAACACGAGGAAGTCTCCGATCGACAGCAATCTGTAAGCCTTTCTTAATTCCCTCCAGAAGGTGATAAACTTGTGACCCTCCTTTGGAAAACCCATAGTAAGCACCTCTTATGGTGAAGTATTCATCATACAGTACAATACCATATCCCCCATATCCTTCACTCTTACGATAATAACCATATATTTCAACATAATACGTCTTATCTTGTATTATTACAGGCATGTCCGAACGGAGGCAATGCAATATGCAATCAGGTGGGCTCATAACAATGTATTGAACTCTATTAAAAAACTTTGAGTTCTTAGTAGTGCACTTGTGTTGATTCACACGTCTAGGTGTGGGTACTGTGGGTTAGATGTCATGTATGTTTGGAATAAATTAATTTTACGAAATTTGTTAGAGCGAGGGATCAAATGGAAGTGTGAAAAGCTAAACAGGTGAATCCGATGTTTTATTTAGTCGTCAAAATTACCTTGGCAAATACAATCAGATACTTATACAACATATTCCTTAAACAATTAAATACAAAGCAACGGATATAAATATTGGGATTTCTCATGTAATCAGTGCTGAGGAGAGCTAATCAGTGCTGAGGAGAGCTCTTACGAAGAGTACTACAAGCATAGTCTGAGGCTTTAGCCAACTTCTCCGGTTTAACACCTACGTTGCACATGTTTGCCAAACTTCGCATATGTTTGAATCCATATAGAGAAAATGCCCCACAGTGTTTCTCATATGTTTCCACCTGAACAAAATAAGTAGACCGAAAAACCGATTAAATGATGTCATTTTCCGAATATCATATCTTGGACGTATAACCCAACTGAAATTGAGTTTAAGATGTTTTACCATTGTCTTGTAACAGCTCCAGTCATCAACAAGAGGTTGTCCAGCAGGCCTTACAGCTTTCATCACATTCGAAGACTTTTCGACAGATCCAAATAGAAACTCCCCAATAAGATTCATACTGCCATCAACATAACTTCTGTATTGCAAAGCGTTTTGGTATCTCTGCAAGGCCTTGGTTTTCTTTTCAGATCCCTCGGGAGCATTTTGATACTGATGTACAATGCAAACCAAAACATATTACAAAAATTAAGCACAAAGAAGATTTCAATTAATGGGTAATTTGTATAAATTATCAGTGAAGCATACCTCTAGCCGAAAATGAATAAGATCCGCATCACGTTGAATAATAGAGTGGGATAAAAATTGAACAGGTTTCGAGTCAGTTTTTTGGGAATTAGTGTATTCTTCATTGTCAGGATTCGTACCAATATAAGTGTACATACTTTGGTTGCTAAGTTGTTTAATATCACCATATTGAGTTACATGTGATCCAGCAGGATCAACATTTTCGTACATCGTTCTTCTTTTCACCTGCACAAATTAACCAAAAATGCATCTGAATAGATCTATATCAAATGGTTATCGGCAATCAAATGAAGAGTTAATTGGTTGTACTCAAATTTACCACTGCATATTGCTTTTCCAGAGTTTCGGTCTTCATATTGTACTTCTCACTGCACCATAGCCATGTGAGATAGAGATATCAAAAAAGAATGACTAAAGGCAACATCGTAAAATTCAATTGTGATTCAAATTTAAAAAAGAAAAGTGACAAGAAAATTGATTAGTACCTATCTTCTAACCAAGCAATACTATATAAACTACCCAAACAAGTAGTATACTCAGCAGGAGGATTTGGGACATGGCCAGGACAATAATATGCATAACTACTTTCATTAGCATTCGCTGCTGTCGTCACATATATGTTCATTCCAGGTTTTAGTAAACCTTCAAACATACTTCCTGAATAACAAGCTTCAACATACATCACCATACTCTTGTATGTTCCCGATTCATGTTTTTTAATCAATGCGTCATTAAGTTCATTTGCATATAAGTACTTAGAAGTGCCTGGCATTAAGAGTAAACCAGGAGAACCATGATCCACATAGTAAACAAAGATAGTGTCGTTTGGACCACTAGAAACAACTTTCCCACTACCATTTCCAGTAATTGCAGACTTATTTCCGAGGAGAACGTTTAAGAAGTTATTGACGTTTATATCGTCACCAATATAATCCTGAAATCGAAACCAATTGATATTTTATATCTTGAAATCAAACAATCAATATCTATTTTATAATTTGTATTACTACTGTACATATATACCTTTGGAACTCCATAGTAAACATCCTCACCGCGAGGGTTGTTAATGAGAACGCCGGGCCTAGGATTACTCTCATCGAATGCAATATCATCATACATGAAAACAATTATGTTTTCATCTTTCAATCCTCCTTTCTTCAAGACTTGATAGGCATGGCATACACTAGCCTAAAACAAAAATATAGCAAAACAAAGAAATCAATTGAAAAACAAATCTTAGCACCACAAAAAAAAAGACAACAAAACAAAACTCATGAATTTTGACATTACATATACCTGATGCCTATAATTCCCATAACCATCCGAACCCGCAAGAAGAACTGCCCATCTTGTTCCTTGAGATGCTTTATCATCATCTCCATGAATGAATTCCTTTACCATTTTTCTACTCTCAACACATATATGATTAGGAATTAGTACTGCAAGATGTAGTACTAGCAAAATGCTAAAGAAGGAGGAAAGATTCATTTTCATCGTCTTAGAAGAGAAAATGTTGTACAAGTATATTTCTTGGAACAATGTGAAGAACTCTGAAGGAATTGAGGTTCAATTTATAGAGTTAACGTGGTATGACATTTATGAGTATTTTCCAAAGTAGATTGATTAGTTTAGAGCATTGATCACTAAATACAAACGATACTTACAATGCAAAGTAATTCACATAGGTAAAGTTTTGGTAATTTGTTGAGCCCATAATTATGGTAATTCCATCTAACTTACTCTCTGGAGCAAGACGTATTCTCTACTGAGGTGCTTTTACTTCAATGCTGATCCACCAGTGTAGGTTTAATTAAATGATTTCTGTTTCAAAAGCTGTTTCAAGTTGTTTTCATCATGCTTGTTTCATATTTTCTTTGATGGTTTTGTATTCTCTTTGATAGTTATAGGTCTATTTTTATTCCACCAACTCTAAACAACCTAAGAGAAATCATGTATTAAATCCCATGGTGATGTGGTACCTTTTCAATGTTTAGATTAAGTTTGTACACCGATGCAATTGGATTCGGCTGCATTTTCCATGGAAATTTTTCATGTATTATACGGGTAATTTTATGTATTAAATTTTAGAAGGTATATTTTTGGAAGAACCCTTTGAAAATGTGTTATTTTTGTTGATTTCAGGATTTTCTACTCCAAATTGGAAAGGTATGAAACCATTAAAACCTTCACCTCCACTCACCACCACCGGTACACTGCCACTAGTTTTGATCATTTAATGTAGCATTAAAACAGGGCAGTTGATACCTGCTAATTCATTCAATCTAGTTCGTTCAAAGCATTAATGTAATCAAACTTCAGAACCTCACAATAGACCCGACTTGAATAAATAGCTATAAAGCGGACCATGGACAATTTCCCCCATAAAGAGGGCAACACAAAATGTCTTAGCTACATTCAGTTGCGAGGCACACACAAATGTAAGTATTATTTTTCAATAGACTTCGTTGTTCTACTACAAAGGCATGTTACAAATATTATTTCGTATAAAGTACGTGTTGTTCGTAGTACTTTTTCGGCTTTATGTTCGAAAGTTAATATCCTCAATCTTAACACAAAGGATCCAAGCAGGTCCAGAATGTAGAACGGCCAGTGTTAGGAAAATTCGAAAAATAGATCATACATGGTGTCCTTATATTTTAGGTTGCCAACATTAAACTCACCTAGGCCTCCTACTCCAGGTAAACATGCTTTGAAAGCAGTCGCCAATCCAGGAGTGAACATAAGAGCAAGGATAACAGAAAATTTGGCTATGGTTAAGCCCATGCTTTCAAACTCAAATGTTTGCATCAACTTTTTAGTGACCAAATGAAGCAGAAAATATAGTGACGGCTTAGTCAAGACCATCGATATAATTTCGATGAAACGATGAAATTAGTATGAAAAATTGTAGCGTATAGAGAAAAGAAGAGGTAAAAATAACAGTCATTTACATATAGGAAGACAAGGCAATGACGAAGTTGTAATATTCAAGGTCATAGATTCGATGCCCTCACAGAAATGGATACAGTATTGGGCTTGTTGTGTTGGGCTGGGCCTAATGTTGTTCTGTTAGGAGCCCATGGTTTTGCCGATCGGGTAGATACGTAGTATAATTGTATTTGTGGTAAGTACGCATGCATAGCAAGTTTCAGAAGAAAGAATACACATAGGGTATTCCGATAAGAGCTTTCTCTTCCAGGCATGATGCTAAGATCATCTATGTTAAGGAGGCTGATCTCAAGCAGCAGTCATTCTCTTCCAGGCACAGCAGCGCCTAGACATGTTACGGCGTCTACGTCCATGTTAAGGAGTTTCTCAAACGAGTCTGCTCGGACGTCACAATTCCAGAAAGATACTGCCGGTAAAGAAGAGCAGATAGAACGTCTTCTTGGAGAACGTGATCAACTTGTTAAAAGACTCGTGCAGACAAAGCACCGCCGTGCGTATGGAACATTCCCCTTCAATGTGATTGGTGCTGTTGTGATATCCACTTTGGTTT
>JAJJMA010311568.1:1489-20393 GCA_023529015.1 Papaver nudicaule
ATGATTCTTCGTTGTACAAGTTATGCGTAAGTATATATTTCGCAATTGAGTTGTTTAAGATTCACACTTAGATTACTCAAACATCTAACTCATGTTTTTTTTTAATGAAAATAGAAGGAGCGGTTGAAAGATGTCCTCAACTGGTTGTGTTAGAGATCGGATAAAGGAAAGGGGTTGACCGAAGCTGAACTGAACCAGCATACTCAACATGTTAGGCACATCCATATGCCTGAGGCAGAGCACATGTTCGAGGAATTACGACGCAACACGAAGAGGAGTCATATTGAAACCAGTGACACTCAAGAGACAAGAGAAACTTCTAAATGAGGTCGTGGGCGTGGGCGTAGGTGTGGGCGTGGGCATGGGCGTGGCCGTTGTTGTGGCCGTGGTGAAGGTGAAGGTGAAGCCGATGGGGCAACAATGATATGGTTTAGTTTTTTTTGTTTCGCACTTTGGTTTTAGTAGGTGAAAGAATATTATGTCGGTTTGGTGCGTTTGATACACTATTCATTTCCTAGGTTGACAATGGTTTTTTTTTTTAACGGTTTGTTGCTGGCAATTGATATGATAGGATTTGGTAAATCGTACTTTGTTTGATTCATTTGTGTTAGTTTACATGTCTAAATTGTTTGCAAACCCCAAGAAATCCAGAAATTCGTCATGGATTATGCTCAAACCACGTCGATTCCGACAACCTATTTTCAAACAGCTGTTAATACACCTACACTCGTCATGGTCATGATGTAAATCAAGATGATTTTTGCATAATAAAACTTAGTCGTCATGTAAGTTAAGCAAAAGCCATTACGATTTAGCTTGTTTTTTTGGCAGAGAGGTGATTTTTCTCAAAGTTGAATCGTCAAGATTTGATTACATAGTGTGATGATTTAATTTTTTTTTTGCAGAGGGGTGATTTTTTTCAAAGTTAAATCCTCAAGATTTTATTACATAGTGTGACGATTTAACAGTATTTTCGGGCATATTGGATCCACTTCTTAAATCGTCATGGCACTGTAAAAACCTAGACGATTGTTCATATCTACACGCAGGGTCATCATAGACCATCATATTACCTTGATGATTCTTCAAATCGTCATAGTTTTAGGTACTTTCTTTGACGATTATGGGTACGAAGCAACTGGGTTGAGTTGATTTTCGACAATTTAACATTCAAATAAGTCTTCTCATAATTGTTTTGAGCTTTGAGGATCATGTTGAACATTTTTGAAAACACAAACACAAATGGTGGTGGTGGTGGGGGTGGAATTAGAGGCGGCGGTGGTGGTAGAAATGGAGACGGTGGTGGTGATTGTTAGGGCATTGTCCGGTCAAACCCACTAGCGTTGGTATGTCAAGCTAGTTGTCAGTTTTAGGTGTCAAAATTCAATTCTTGATTTAGCCTACTAGAGTTTAGATTTCGGAAATGGGATATAGACAGAGTAGTAGAGACCTTGAAGACGAAGACTGTGAAGACAAAGAAGACATCAAGTATTCTTCATCGACAAAAGGTTAGTAGGAGTTATGACTTTATGGATATTCTTCTATTTCTACTTTCTCTATTCTTTCGAAATATAGTCGACTACTTTAGTAGTAATGTAGCGATTGAGATCGTGTTCTTGTGTACCAAAGCAACCTATCTTATTGAGTGCTATAAATAGAGGTGTCTAAGGACAAATACCGCAAGCATCAAGCACACGTGAAGGTCCTCAGGGAAGGTAGCGTAAACTCTTTTCACTTCGGTGAAAGCTTGTTGTGGTATAGTCATCCTCTATAGGTTGCAGCTCCTCTGGGAACTCCCTACGACTATCAAGACTTCCTTTGAGAGTTAGGAAGCACAGGTAGATTGATCCCTCAGCGGTTGATCAGAATCACCTGTAACCTCAGTAACCTATCCTAGTTTCTTGTCTATTCCAAAGTCCGTCTCTTCTGATATACGGCTATTCAAGAACTAGTTAAGTTACGTAAAGGTTTTGAAAGGTAGCAACGCACGGCTGCACTCGGTGTTGTAAGACCTAGTTGGCTCCAGTTATACAAGTTCCTTAAGTGGTTCTTCATCTATAACTGAGGTAAATACAGATTGGGCGTTGCAAGGTGCATGTCAGCCCTGATTTGTTAAGTAGATTTCCGTATGACCTGGATTTGACAATCCGAAGGAAGTCATCTTATTTATGGTAAACTGATAGAGGACAGTTACACCATAAGTCAACAGTTTTGGTTTAAAACCCAGTATTGCTGACAAAAGCCTTTGGCATCGGTCAAAGCAACTCCTAGGCCTGTAAAGGACGTCAGCTAGGGGAATCAAGTGCGTGACGATCTGTGGGGGATCCAGAGACGTAAGGAAGGCGACAGTAGCCAATTCGCTTGGAGGGCTTGAGTTGGTCTCTGCTACATCCCAGACCGAAGTCTTATAGTAGGCTAGCGTTTGTAGTCAGTTTGTACTGGGCGGTGTTCAAAACTGGACGAGGTCCCGAGGTTTTTACTGCAAGGCAGTTTCCTCGTTAAAAAACGTTTGGTGTCTTGTGTGCTTTTCCTTTCCGCATTATAACTCTGATTTATAATTAAAGCACCAAGTAGTACGTTATTACCTAACTGTCGAGACTACTCCAGTTAGAGGTTTGGATATTGATTTTTGAGATCGTCCAAACTCTATACCATAAGACTCACGAGCCAAAACGAAAAGTTGGTAGTATTTCGGTACCCCTCCTTTTTCAGTGATAATGGAGGTGGTGGTGGTGATAATGGCTAACTATTAACTTTAGGGATGATTTGCTAATTAATAATCTAATATTTTTGATAATCAATAATTTATTTGCTAATTCCAATTACAATCTCTAATCATTAATGATGGTGTATAAGGGGTTTTTGAGATTACTTAATTATAACCCTATTTTAGCATCTAGTGCTCGCCCTTATTAAAAAACTGCTCGCCCTTAAAATAGTCAGGCTACTGAATTGGGCAAGACGTAATCTATCCATGTAAGGTGTAACATATGAATTTTGGATTCACTTGTTGTGCAGTGGTCATAATGAATTAGGTAGATTTGGGATAACAAATAAACATATTACGAAGACGAATTTGATTGTATGATTGTAGCTTGTTTTCATTTTTTTTTATGGTCGATTAAATCTTATTTTTTATAGCTATGATTAAATTAAGAGTAGTGTTTTATTAATTTGATTGGTAATTCCCTAACAAAAGCTTAAAATTTGATTGTGGTGCAAGTTGCGGGTTGCAAAAGAGGAAGGAAAAAGTATGTGGTTTTCATTAAAGATAAATTGGTAATATTATAAATAAAAATTTGGAAAAATAATAATAGTGGTGGTCAAACCAAGACTTGACGGTCAACGGTAGGTTCAAGTACCAATTCTTAATTTTTTAAATATTGGGTACCAACGCTATTTGTTGGTCTTTTAACATCTCCTCAATTAGTGAGAGCACATGTGCTATGCACATACTTGCATTTTACTCTTCACAAATCACAACAAACATGTATATATAGCTAGGGCTGTCAATCTTTGATATCCTATAGGATATTGGCAAATTCGATACCGATAGTGTTAGTGCTATCGGATATCCGATATCCGATAATATCCTATAGGATATCGAAAATCAGATATCGTTACCGATAGCGTTAAGCTATCGGATATCGGATATTTATCCGATTTCTTAAGAAAACCGACAGTGTAAATTCAGAATCTCACAGACAGTTCGCATATGAGCTCTCTTTCATCACAATTCAAGCTTCAAACAACATTTGTAATCGAAATTGAACACAACCCCATCTCTGAACTGTCATATAACTCCCAAAACACCTTCTGATTTCTTCAATTCATCTGCAATTGACCCAGCGGCTACTTACATTCAAATCTGCCATAAAATTCAATCCATACCCTGTTTGCTTCGAAAACCATGCTTCATCAATCATCATCACTTCAGAACTCTCTTCTCTTCTTAAGAAAAACCTGTCATCAATGATTCTCATCAATATCAGAACCCCTTTCTCTCGCTCCAGGAATCAGATGCATTTCCACAAATTCTGGCCTAGAAATTAGGTCTTTCCAATTTTTGCAGACACACTTGCATGCTAACACAGATCTTACAGGTAACCATGAAAAGATTAAAGAGCAAATCTCACCTGGAATCCACATCGTCTTCCGTCAGTACTCACACTTTTTTCCCCAAATTTTTTCTGAATTCCAATTTCTATCGATTTTGTCCTTCAATTTCTTCTTTAATATCTCAAGTCCAATTTCTAATTCGGCATCAACCTTGATATGATTCACTGGCAACAACACTTTGTAAATCTCTCACAAGCTCCTTGAATTCATCCAACAATTCCAATTTCTACTTCAACTTCTCGGTTTCGCTCGACTGAAGTAGCAGAGAAAGAAATGAGAAGAACAAAGAAACCGTAGAAGATGAGATGAGAAATAGTGAGGGCATATATACCTAGACATCAACGGTGTAGATGCTAAAAGATAAGATCTGAACGGCTTGTATTTAGGCAGTCATGTAAAATTACAAATACATCCCTATCCCCTAACGGATATCGGATATCCGATATCCGATAGAGCCTAATCCGATACCGATATGTTAAGAAGGAAAAAATATCCGATATCCGATATCCGATATCCGTTATCCGATATATCGGATAATATCCTATAGGATCTCGGATAATCCCTAACGGATATCGGATATCGGATTATTATTGACAGGCCTATATATAGCTATGAAAGTTAACCTAGTGATCTTTTAGGCAACAATTTTAAAATTGACACCGATGCTTATACTCATTGCATAGATAATTTAAAAAAGCTTTCTAAACATATAAATTTTGCGAAAATCTGACGTGTAGTTTAATTAAAATTGCTTAAAGTTAATGTACACTTTTACCCCTCAACAAATATAAGTTTTCTGACACGTGTCCTTTTTTCCTTAGTAGTTAAAATTACGCGATCGTCCTTCCTCTTTGATTTATTTACGAAAATATCAAAAGAAAAAGAAATAAAAAGATTACACCAACTGTAGATGGTGGATTTTTTAGCAAGGGTAAAAATGTCAAAACAAGATGGATAACAGAATCTACCAACAAGAATATTCGATGAGAAGCCTCACAGTAGGGAACTATGAAGGTGCCGCTAGGATGTCACTTCGTCAGAGAGGCATCACCTCGTCAGAGAGGCATCACCTCGTCAGAGAGGCGTCACCTTGACCAAGAGACGTTGCTGAGAGACGTCACCTTGACGAAGAGGCGTTGCTGAGAAACGTCGCCTCGACGCAGAGGCGTCTCCTTAATAAGGAGGCGTCGCCTTAGGCAAGAAGGGGTAGAATCCAGGGTGTGAGTCAACCCACTGAAGTTCGATAGCCCCACAGCACAAACAGACCTAGCAAGGAACATTCAGGCATAGATTATTGCCCTTGGACGAGCTAGAACACTTATGAACGAGACATAATGAACACGTACAACCCTAGCTTCATCCACTAGTATAAGTACAATTATGATTAAGTAATGCTTATATTATTTGATTATGACGTTCAAAACGATGATGTGATCTTCAAGGGTCCTAGTCGAACAACGATGATGTGATCCCTAAGGGTCCTAGTCGGATAAGTGATGATGTGATCTCTAAGGGTCCTAGTCACAGGCAGATGAGTCTACCTCGTAAATAAGCCTACACAGGCAGATGAGTCTACCTCATCAACAAGCCTACACATGGCAGATGAGTCTACCTCATCAACGAACCTACACATGCTAGTGGCACTGATCCCCTATCTAGCCAGGATGCTTATCCTCTTATTTCACATATTGGCCCTATGTGAATGACGATGTGGCCTCTAAGGGTCCTAGTCAACCTGGACAGATGAGACTGAACTCATCAACAAGTCCCCACCTGGGTAGATGTATGCACCTTCATCAACAAATCCTACATGGATAGATGCGTGTACTTTCATCAATAAATCCACACGCACAGGTGAGACTAAATTTACCAACAAGTACACGCTACGCTATGTCGTCACATACTCTAGCCACAAGCTCGCTAAAGGAGCATGCTAGGAAACTACTGAAATACACGAACTAGTCACATGCTCATTCAAGGGCCCACTAGTTAGTTCATACACGATTAAGGTTTTGTTTATATATCCCTACCTTCACGTATTCATACTAGACTTACAGCTAGAGGAGGTTAACAGTCTAGATAAGGGATAGGCTTTGTCTTAGTTTCTTTATAGGACTAGCTAGTCAAATACTAAAATTTTATCTTTTCGCAAGAATAGTTATTCACGTGCTGAATGACTAGTCAACTTATATGACTCATAGTCATCACCGCCCGTGGAAAGCTTGGTCAAGAGGTGCTCACCTCTCTAAGGCGACTCAACTCACCACAGTAACAACACGGTCCACGACTACATATTCGACCTCGACGGTCAAATACAACCAAGTGCAACTCATGGCACATACACGAAGGCAAGTTCGTCACAATGGGGGATATACTCAAGGGTTATGGTTTGGCGGTCTACGACAAAGGAAAGAAGAATTAATAAAGGGAAATGTGCGCTATTGACAAGGAGGGGGATTCAACTTCCATGGAATTACATCTAATCCATCTTCCTTTCCTATGTTTCCCTCCCTTAAACTAACCCATATCCTCTCTCTACGACATTGAAGCACTGCTGGAACGGTCAGTGTGCCTGATTTAGGCCGGCGGTGTTCGAACTTTACCTCTCGTACTCACATCATACATCCCACACACACAGATCTGTCCATTTATCGATCTACCCTCTTTATTGTTTTGACCCTAAAACACCTACGTCCTTTCTGAGGGGCGTTTTCAGATATTCACAAACTTGTAAACATGAAATCTAATCTTTTGTGTTAAATTGAAAAAAAAATCACTATTCATTTGACACAAAGTCACCATATATAGGGTCCTCCTCGTTTCGCTCGGTCGGTCCAAATATTTAAAATTTAAATTTTGCAGGCTTGTGTAAGCTAACCTTAACAACCAACTAGCTCTTCTCCAAGATAAGGCTATGCATATGAGGAATTGGTTGGACAACCCCTGTTGCACCTTCAACATACTATAGTTTCTTTGGAGATTAATCTTTTTGGTTATAACAAGAGAGAACGCCATCTTGCAATATCAAAATTTCACGTTTTGTTAGGGATAATAGATTATTTTTTTTTGAAGATAAGTCAGCCCTTATATTAAACATAACAAATGGTACAATCAGAAGTTTGAGGGTACATCAGAAAACCAAATACTGTGATACACCATTTGACTATAGCAAGTGTCAACAACAAAGTCCGAAGAAGATGATTGTAGAAGTAGCACCATGAAGGGAACGAAGCAGTTGCTATCCACCACCCAAGCTGATGCGCAACCACCCATGAGGTGTTGCCAGCTAGCGATCTAAAGAAATGGCCTGAAGAAGACTGAACAAGGTTCCAGTGATCCAAACCCTGTTCTCCTTTGTACCACAAAGGATTACCCAAACAATTCCCGTTAGGGATAATAGATGACACTTGTTCAATTCTAAATCCCATTTATTTTTGAACACCTTGATCCAAATAAAAGAGATAAAGTAGGTATGGTCTCTTATACGCAACATGACATATTCTCTTTACGACTTGATAGGGACCATAGAATTTTGGAGCCAACTTTTTTGATGGAGAATGTCCAACTATAGATTGGCGATATGGTTGCAGCTTCATATAAACATAGTCTATGTTGTGAAAAGCGCCCGAGGCGTCGCCAAAGGCGCCCGAGGCGCCCGAGGCGCTGGGTGAGCGCATCGCATCACCCTAGCGACTCAGCGAAAGGCGTTAGCGCTTTAGTCGAGCGCCTTTGGCGCATCGCGTAATTTTGATGCGTCAGAAAAGTCGCCAAAGTCGACCATTAAGGATTTGGGGGTTCAGTATCGTAATTATCTGGTATTCTGGGGTTCGTTTGTTTTAGTCTATGGGTTTGCTATACTCTGGTGTTTCTTCTCTGCCTCCTTCGATCAGCCGAAACCCCCAAACCTCCATTTTTGCAGCTTAGACTTGAGACATATCTCTCCCTCTCTCTTCTTCGCAGCCCCCTTTCTCTTAATTCTCTACCTCTCTCTTCTTCGAGGCCCCCTTGCTCTTAATTCTCTCCCTATCTCTGAAACTCATTCAAATTAAACATCTTTTCTTCATTTTGCCCTAAAATTTTTCAGAATTTCATTCTAGGGTTTGTTTCATTTGAATCCTTCCCAAATCCAGTTGTATCATTTTAGTAAGTTACTTTGATTTCGGGGAGATTGAGTTTTGTTACAAGCTATCAATTTGGAGTAACTAAAGAAGAAAGGAGGGATTTTTATCAAATTTGGGTGCAATTCAAAGGTTAGTACGTAGTAGAGTAAAGTTCCTTTTTTTTTTTTTTTAGCTCAAAATTTTGGGATTTCTTTGAGTATTTACTACTGGTTTTGTTAGATTTTTTAGTTGAAAAAAGGGTTTTGATTTCAGGATTTTGAATAATAAGGAAGAATCTAAGTATGTGTTGGTAGAAAAATTTGGGAATTTTTGTTAGAATGATCTGTTAAGTATAAAAGAATAGATTTTTTTGGAGGAAATTTGATATGTGGAATTGGAATTACTGTGGACTTATAACTTAGTGAGAGACAATGTGTAATTTTGGATCTTTAAATGATTAGATGGAAGTGTGGGTTGAGGAGAAACACAAGCAACTACTTAAGGACAGTGTGTTATTGTATTCATTCCTTGTTTTCTCGCATTTATTGGTAACTTGTTTTCATCATCAAGTCATAGCTATGGTTCCCTTTTGTACCTCTGTATACTAGCCAGGAAATCAGTGCTCAAGAAATATACTGTGGAATTGCTCTAGGTATGAGGTTTTCCTTTGCTTGGTCAGAATTTGTATGTTTAATAATGGCGAAAACATTTATGTTTAGACATGCCTAAACATTTCTCATCTAACTATTAGGATTGGCTTTACTTTGTCGTGAGAGCACGTTAATGCAGTACTTATTAGGATTGGCTTTTTGTTGGCCATTATGGTGTCAATACAGTGTGAAATTATGGATCTTTAAATGATTAATGTAATTGTTTCCATGGTGAATATATATGTAACCTTAGTTCTGTTTGTATAATTATCATTTAACTAATCTAATCTTTGTGTCTGTTCTTATGCAGTGTTCTTATGGCCACTTCTTCGACAACAAGTGCGAGAATCAGGCCATCTAAGGATCCCGGATGGGACTACGGACAACCAGAAAATGGTAATGTGAAGTGTGATTTTTGCGGCCAGGTCCCTAAAGGAGGAATACATAGATTTAAGCTACATCTTATTGGTGGTTTCGAGGATGTTACTGCTTGTAAGACATGGATGTGTTTCCTTGTTTGTTGTTACCATTTAGTTACTTTCAAGGTTAATGTTAAAAATTGTGCTCTAGCAAACACTATTTGGTTACTTCTTAGGTTGAATTTTGTTTTTTTTTAGCTAGAATATCATGTGTGATTAAGTTACACTCTTTTAAGAACAAATACATGAAAATTTCAGAAAGAAGTCGCCTTGGGCGCCTAAGTCGCGACTAAGGCGAGATGCGTGAGGCGCTCGGCTTGGCGCCTCGCCTCGCCTCGCGCCTCACACAACATAGAACATAGTCTCCAACAGAAAACTCACATCTAATATCAGCTTGAACCCTCATTCGGTTTTGGGCAAGCACTAAATTTTCACGCAATGTTTAAGCAAATGATCTCGTTCTTGAAGTGCAGAATCAACAACATGAACATTAGTTGTACCAGGAATGTAAGAATCAATACGCGGCGGAAGTCGACCATAAACAACTTGGAAAGGAGACATACGCAGTGAAGTGTGGTATGATGTGTTGTACCAAAATTCAGCCCAAGATAGCGAGGTAGTCCATTGAGTTGGATAATCACCGGTAAAACATCGAAGGTATTGCTCTATTGATCGATTCACAACTTCCATTTGCCCGTCAAACTGAGGGTGACAAGCAGTACTACGACATAATGTAGTGCCCTGCAAATAAAAATAAGCTTCCCAAACGTGACTTATAAAAATAGGATCAAGATCACTTACAATTGACCCCGGCATTCCGTGTAACTTTGCCACATCTCTAACGAAAGTTTCTGCTACAGACTTTGCAGTATACAGATGTGATAATGAAAAAAAATGGGCATACTTACTGAACCTGTCAACGACAACCATAATGACTGATTTACGATTCGAAATAGGAAGACCAATGATAAAATCCATCGAGATATCACACCATACTTCAGATAGAATCGGCAAGGGATGTAGAAGACTAGGTGGAGATATGGTTTCATACTTCATACGTTGGCACACTTCACATTTAGCAACATAATTCTTTACTGTTTGTTTCATACCTTGCTAATAAAAACTCATAGAAGCACGTATGTAAGTCAGTAACATTCCTGAATGTCCACCAACTGGAGAGTCATGAAATTCATGTAAAATTTTGTTGCACCAAGGAGAATTGGGCGACAATACAATTCTTCCCTTATACAGTAAAATGCCATTGTCAATTGTGTAATGTGGGACTGATGTAGGATTAACCAAGAGACGTTGGACTACTTGTTATAGCTTAACATCTTCCATATTATCTTTAATGATTTTATTCATAGAAGAAAATATAGGAGATGAGATAACAAAA
Source organism: Papaver nudicaule (assembly GCA_023529015.1). NCBI lineage: Eukaryota > Viridiplantae > Streptophyta > Magnoliopsida > Ranunculales > Papaveraceae > Papaver > Papaver nudicaule. Next base: position 12,174 of record JAJJMA010311568.1, read on the forward strand.
AGTTATGACTGGTCATGAAGACGAGAGAGGGCATCTCCAGCAACATTTTCCTTACCCTTTCGATAGATAATTTCGTAACCATAATTCCCAAAAGCTTGGTTAACCATTTCTGGTGCTCCATAGTTGTTAACCATAATCAGTTAGTACCTTAAAATGACGACCAAATAAATAAGGACGCCAGCTTGAAACAACCATAAAAATAGCCATGAGATCCTTATCGTAAACAGAGAGATGAAGATGCCTTTGCGTCAGGGCTTTACTAAGATAAGCAATAGGTTTTCCATATTGTGTTAAAACAACACCCAATCCTAAGTCAGAAGCGTCACATTCTAGAACAAATTCACGAGTAAAATCTGGTAATGCCAAAGTTGGTGTAGTAGATAAGGCCGTCTTCAAGTCATTAAAAGCCAGTTCACAGTTGGAGTTCCAATTGAAAGAATCCTTTCGGAGGAGCTGAGTCAATGGAGCAGAAATCTTACCATAGTTGCAAACAAATTTGCGGTAATATCCAGTGAGACCAAAGAATCCTCTAAGTGCCTTTAAACATGTTGGTCTAGGCCACTGCAGCATAGCTTCAATTTTGGAGGGATCAACTTGTACACCATTTGTTGTTATAATATAACCAAGGTACTCGACATCAGGTTGAGAAAAATAACATTTTGATCGTTTAACAAACAACTGATGTTGGCGGAGCTTTTCAAATACAGTCTCAAGATGTATAGGGTGATCTTCTATGGTACGGCTGTACACAAGTATATCGTTGAAGAATACCAATACAAATTGACACAGGTAAGGTCTGAAAACTTCATTCATCAGACTTTGAAATGTTGTTGGTGCATTCGAAAGACCAAATGGCATTACAAGAAACTCGTAGTGACCCCCATATGTACGAAACACTGTTTTTGGTATGTCCTCATTGACGACTCGGATTTGGTGATACCCGGATTTAAGATCCTTCTTGGAGAATACAATAGCACCATTTAATTCATCCAACAATTTATCTATTACTGGAATGGGGTAGCGATCTTTCACTGTGATGTTGTTAAGTGCACGGTAGTCAACACACATCCGCCATGAGCCATCCTTCTTTTTAACCAAAAGGACCGGTGAAGAGAAAGGACTTGTGCTTGGCCGTATAATTCCAGTAATACGCATTTCTTGAATTAATTTCTCTATTTCGTTCTTCTGAAAATGAGGATACCGGTAAGGACGTACATTCGTTGGAGCATTGCCTGGTAATAATTGAATTCTATGGTCATGATCGCGGCGAGGTGGCAACTCAGTTGGAGCATCAAACAAGTCTGAATATGGTTCTAGCAGTGACGTACTGATACCGGTACCTGAGACTCTACTTCAGCAAAAGAATCCAATATACAAATTATGTAATCCATGTCCTTGTTGTAAGAAAAGATATTGGAACTCACCTTCATCACGTACAGTAGAAAATGTAGTAGTGGCTCCTTGTAAGGTAATAGGTTTTGTATCCACATCAAAATTCATTGTTAATTGGCGAAAATCCCACTGAATAACACCAAGACTTTGAAGCCACTCCGCACCAAGAACAACTTCATAACCAGAAATATGAAGGATATAAAAATCAAAAGTAAAGGTATGGCCTTGAAGGACTAATTTCACCTTGGAACAACAACCACGAGAATTAATGTTGCTCCCATTTGCAACTGTAACACTCATAGGAAGAGAGTTATTGAAATAAATGCCACATTTGCAACTGTTTCCTGCTATTCTTGGGTGATATATACTAAAAGTTTCATAGTTACAGACCTTTGAGTACCAACGATAGCATTCAAAGAAACTTCCACCATAAGCCCTTCTTCCGTACCTTGTTCATTTTCTGGCGTGAAACGTATTGTCATCCTCGATTTCTAATAGCAATAGTTGAGGTTGTTACACCGATGACCCGTCTTAAATTGTTCATCACAGTTGATACATAGGTTTTTGGATCTTCTTTCAAGTTGTTCAGCAATACTCAAACGAAGGACTCATGTCGATGGTGATTTCGACGGTTCAGGCAATGCAAGGGTGGGTTGCTTAGAAAAAGCTTTATTGGATTTGACATGTGGTGATGGGGATGTGAATGATGTCGAACTGGACAGCCGCTGAAAGTTTTGTCGATTGCCATATTTTCTGAAAATTGTAAATACCAAAGTACCAAGAGCTTCTTCTTGTCTTTCTGCCATCACATATGCTTGAATTAGTGTTTGAGGAGTTAACAAATTAACACATGCTTTCATATCTTCCTGTAGTCAATAGATAAAACAACGGATTCAGAATTTTTCTGGTAAGGAGCAACAACGATTAACAAGCATTTCAAATATAGTTTTGTACTCGCGAACGCTTCCAGATTGATATAACTTCACTAGTGCACCTTCCGGATCTTCATCTTCTTTAAAGCCAAATCTAGAACAATAATAATCACAAAATTGCTGCCAAGTTGGGTAGCCAATGGTTTTGTTTAACCATTGATACCAAGGATTCACATCCACAACTAAGTGACCAGAAGTTAAATGCACCATATTTTCATCTGGAATCTCATTCAGAAACTTGTATTGATCAGCCTTAAACACCCATTCTTCACTACAACAAAAACTGCTATAGATCACCGGCTAAAGATCACTTTTTCAAAAAAACTGTGGTCTTTATAGAGCCTTTATTTAAAGATCACTGATTTTTGGGTGTGTGTGATGTTTTATTTTTATAGACCACTTGTTATCTAAAAACAGTGATCTTATGGTAGGCCATTGACCACAGTTTAAGTAGGATAGTGATCTAAACTATAAGGCTTTTAAAGGCCCAACTAATTTTTTCGGGGCCCAAACTATATCAGACAGTACGTAAAGAAGAGACAAAAGAAAAATTGAGTCTCATTTATTTCTTTTTTGAATTATCCTCTCTCTCTGTCTCTCTCTTCTTCTTCGAAACGAGTGAAGAGATTTCTCTTCTTCTTCGATCTCAAGCGACAATCATCGATCTCAAGCGAAGTTTCAAGCATCATAAATGAATTTTGGGTTGTAAGTATGGTTTGATTAAATTAATTATCATAATGTTAAAACTAGATCTAAATTTAATTTTAGGGTTTTTGGCCGTTGTTTTAATTCGTGATTTTAATGGTGATTTTAACGTTTTTGGATCGTCGTCGAAGAAGAAGTCCGAGGTAATTCTTAAGTACTTATGCAGCTTCAGTAATTTAATTGCTATATTTTGAAATCAAACTCTTAATTTAGGGTTGTGTTGCTATAAAATCTTAATTTAGTGTTGACTTGTTATAAATTCTTAATTTTATGGTTGCTTGATGCTTCAATCATCCTATTTTAGTTAGATATATGCATACTACTGGTAAGAATTGAAATTGGAAATATGCATGAGTTCAGATTTAAAGGAATCTTTATTTGCTTTTTATGTTTTCCAAGTTGAAGCAAGTGTCTGACAGAATCATGTGAAGTTTAAATGTTCTTTCATTGTTTGTTGTCGACAGGTTAATCCGTATATTCATCAGCTGAAGTTGTGCGACTTTGGAAGTGCTAAAGTTTTTGTAAGCAGTTGTGTTGCCGGTCGCATTTAACATTCAATATTTCCATGTTATTTTAAGCTTTTGAATCTACAATGATGTTATTTCCTTCCATCGCTTTATAGGACTTGTATGCATCACTACATAATCGCTTCATTGGCATCTGATATTCTTCATTTGCAGGATATTTCTAAGGTGGTAGTTATTCATATTACTGTTTACATGTTTGAAACACTTTTAGACACACTAGAATTTGTAAAAACCTCCTTGATGAAAATAGTTACCACCGATCAAATCTGTTTATGAGCTGATAGTTGCGTATTTCTGCTGATGCAGTTGCATATTTGTCATGATTTTCCTTTGGCATAGATTACTTAAGATTCCTCAATTTAATTCTAATTGCCTCTTTAGCTTCTTTACTGTTAGAGTTAAACACGGTGATCAGTAGTTTAGCAGATATGGATAGGTCTTGGACGTTGGAGGCTAGGACCTCTGATGCATATCTAAGCGGGATAGAGCAGTTTTTGATTTTTGCAGTTAAGAATGCAAATAAACATATGAGAAAACCTGTTCTCTTAAGATGTCCCTGATTTGAATGTGATAATGTTCCCCCCGGTCTTAGTATTAGTGAAGTGCGTAATCATTTAGTATGTACTGGGTTTGATCCGGGGTATTCAAAATGGTTTCGGCATGGGGAGGATTGTGGTTTTACTTCAAATGTTAAAGACGTTGTTCAATGCGATGAAGATGTTGGGGAAGCAGGATTTCTTGAAGATGAAGATGTCGAAATGGTTCATGTTTAATTTCATATTTCAGGCTAAATTTGTTTTGCATCAGCACAATAGGAAAAATCTGATACAAGATGTAGAGGAGCTTTGGAGGTCTTTCAAAAGCAGGATGATAAAGAAGTTTATCTTGTCGTTCATGGACAAACCAGGTGTCCTTGATAAGCCACCTGAAACTGTGATCTATAGATTACCCCTTAGATCAATGAATTTGTACATTGCATGTGGCTTATCAAGGACATCTGGGTTGTCCTTGAACGGCAAGATAAACTTCCTTGTCAACCTTATTTAGAAAGACCTCCAAAGCTCCCCTACATTTTGTATCAGATTTTTCCTATTGTGCTGATGCAAAACAAATTTTGCATGAAATATGCAATTAAACATGAACCATTTCGACATTTTCATCTTCAAGAAATTTTGCTTCCCCAACATCTTCATCGCATTGAACAACGTCTTTAACATTTGAAGTAAAACCACAATCCTCCCATGCCAAAACCATTTCGAATACCCCGGATCAAACCCAGTACATACTAAATGATTACGCACTTCACTAACACTAAGACCGGGGGGAACATTATCACATTCAAATCAGGGACATCTTATAAGAACGGGTTTTCTCATATGTTTATTTGCATTCTTGACTGCAAAACTCAAAAACTGTTCTATCCCGCTTAGATATGCATCAGAGGTCCTATCCTCCAACATCCAAGACCTATCCATTTCTGCTCAACTACTGATCACCGTATTTAACTCTAACAGTAAAAAAGCTAAAGAGGCAATTAAAATTGAAATTAGCAATCTTAAGTAATCTATGCCAAAGGAAAATCATGACAAATATGCAACTGCATCAGCATAAATACGCAACTATCAGCTCATAAACAGATTTGATCGTTAACTATTTTCATCAAGTAGGTTTTTACAAATTCTATTGTGTCTAAAAGTGTTTCAAGCATGTAATTGGTAATATGAATAACTACAACCTTAGAAATATCTCGCAAATGAAGAATGTGTGATGCCAATGAAGCGATTATGTATTGATGCATACAAGTCCTATAAAGCGATGGAAGGAAATAACATCAATATAGATTCAAAAGCTTAAAATAACATGGAAATATTGAATGTTAAATGCGACCGATAACACAACTGCTTACCAAAACTTTAACACTTCCAAAGTCGCACAACTTCAGCTGATGAATATACGGATTAACCTGTCGACAACAAACAATGAAAGAACATTTAAACTTCACATGATTCTGTCAGACACTTGCTTCAACTTGGAAAACATAAAAAGCAAATAAAGATTCCTTTAAATCTGAACTCATGCATATTTCCAATTTCAATTCTTACCAGTAGTATGCATATATCTAACTAAAATAGAATGATAGAAGCATCAAGGAACCATGAAATTAAGAATTTATGACAAATCAACACTAAATTAAGATTTTATAACAACACAACCCTAAATTAAGATTTTGATTTCAAAAAATAGCAATTAAATTACTGAAGCTGCATAAGTACTTAAGAATTACCTCGGACTTCTTCTTCGACGACGATCCAAAAACCTTAAAATCACCATTAAAATCACGAATTAAAACAACTGCCAAAAACCTAAAATCAAATTTAGATCTAGTTTTAACACTGTGATAAATAATTTAATCAAACCATACCTATAACCCGAAATTCATTTATGATTCTTGAACCTTCACTTGAGATCGATGATTGTCGCTTAAGATCGAAGAAGAAGAGAAATCTCTTTACTGGCTTCGAAGAAGAGAGAGACAAAGAGAGAGAGGACAATTCGAAGAAAAAAAATGAGACCCATTTTTTCTTTTGTCTCTTCTTTACTGGCTGATATAGTTTGGGCCCCGAAAAAATTAGTTGGGCCCTTAAAAGCCTTTTAGTTTAGATCACTATCCTACTTAAACTGTGGTCAATGGCCTACTCTAAGATCACTGTTTTTAGGCTTAGTCTTATGGTGTCCAATCTAGTATACTAGATTGGACATCCACGTCAGATAGCAGGGTAGGGGTGCTCTTATGGGTTTGGTGAGATTGGACAACTATACGCTGAACCATTCAGCGCTCAACAATTTTGGGTCGTTGGATTATTTAAACGGATAAGATACAAAAGATATATTATTAGATTTATTAAGATTCTGTAGAATATTCTTTTAACGCTGAACCGTTCAGCGTTTTCCCTATTTTTTCAGCGCTGAATCATTCAGCGCATCAATCTAGCTACTACTTGAGCTACTACCAAATGCTAGGAGAGAGAAGTAGTACTACTAGAATACACCACGCTTTTGGTGGTAGTAGTAGCCAATCTAGTACCCCATAAGACTAAGCCTTAGATAACAAGTGGTCTATAAAAATAAAACATCACACACCCAAAAATCAGTGATCTTTAAGTAAAGTCTCTATAATGACCACAATTTTTTTTTGAAACTGTGATCTTTAGCCTGTGATCTATAGCAGTTTTTGTTGTAGTGATACGACATCATTTTTGCTTGGCAAAGCCTTCGACACAATAAAATTAGCCATAAACTCTCCACATGGTCTTGTGATCCTACATTGATTTGGCAATGGATCCACCCAAGGTGCTTCTGCAGGAGATTTATCGATATCCCTAGCACCGCTTACAGAAATAAATACTGACGCACAAACAACCGAAAGGGCCAGAAGCATTGCAGCATTGACATACTTTGCAATTATGTGTTTTTGTTCTATGGCTTTGTTTTCTTCCTATTTTTTGTGGAGTGTCTCAATTAATTGGTTGATGTTAAAATGGATTCAAAAGACTTGTTTATATAGAAAAACTCATTGAGATAGAGAGACCAAGGTATATTAATTGCTCAAAAGATGTTGTTTCAATTTTCACATTTAATTGGCCATGTTGTCTCCGGTGTGCATAGAGTTTAATGTTTCGTTTGGTTACTTTTAATTTCCAAATTTTGGCGTTTCATGGCATACGTTTTTGCATTGATATTTGAAACTCTCTCCTCATCCCAACAATAGTCAAGTTTGTGTTAGATAAATATAGAAAGAAGAAATAACACAGTTGGATCTCTGGCGCAATTGTAGCGGTCCGATGTTAATAAATGCCATTGTACGTATTGAGATACGGTGACTTGCTGCTCTTAATACCGGTTTTGCAGAATTCATTTGGTAACTCTTTGCTTCCTAAACAGTACTAAGTAGAAAAGAGGTTGCAGTCTCTTGAATTGAACGACTATCATCTAACTGGGAAATACCTGGGTGATATGCATTGCAACTGTCCAATTCAGTCTCTGAATTTGTAAGTTCTGGTTTTGGTCTATGTTATTTTATATTGGCTGATTTAGGGGCCAAGTGAAATACTAGGGAGACCTCAAAACAATATTTATATTCTAGGTGTGTTATAAGGGGTGTCCAAAATAAAACCTAATCAATTCAAACCTAAACAAACAAAAAAATAAACCCATCTTCTTCTCCTCTCCATGTCTTCACCACCATCACAGCACCACCGCCTCCACCACTACTAGCGCCGCTGCCGCCGCCACCGCCACCACCACAACAACAACATTAGACGGTCCAATTGGAAATCAGTAAATATTCACATAATCGAATATTTTCTACTGGATTTGTTGAATGAAATACAGACGAAATTTTGTTTGCTAAGTTGCCACAACCAATCTAGCCGAATTTAGTGTTTAAAAAAAAAATCCAACCGAAAAAAAACCAGACGAAAATGGACTAAACCAGACGAAAAAGGACTAAAACAGACGAAATTTTGTTAGCTAAGTTGCCACAACCAATCCAACCGAATTTAGTGTAAAAAAAATAATATCCAGACGAAAATGGATGAAATCAGACAAAAATGGAGAAAACTAGACGAAAATAGACTAAACTAAACGAAATAGAAAATGGGAAG
>JAJJMA010311577.1:0-12514 GCA_023529015.1 Papaver nudicaule
CTTCTGTTGTCTAATTGTTGCATTCTCTGGTTCGCCATCATCCCAGCATCTATTCTCGGGTCAGGCCATTGTGAAATTTGGTCTAATTTCCCATAACCATGAGCAATTTCAATTTGAGGTTCAGCAGCATCTATAAATTCCTTCTGAGTACCAAGACTCAAGTACTCAGCTTGGTCCAAATGATCTTTCTGAACTAGGAATTCATCCTCCACAGGAGCTTTTGACTTGCGTTTATACTTAGAATCATCACCATTTGCCATGTTTTTTCCCACAGTTTCTTCGTCTCCGACCTTAGAATCTTTGACATCAATTTCCCTATCACTTTCTGACTTCTCAGAACCTATAGATTTCACAGATAACCCATCACCCGTTGTTGATTTTGTTTTCACTATACAACAGAACAACCCCAGAAGAAGCAATTGAATCAAAATATAATACTGACCCAAAAGATAGAAACAAACAAAGAAACTCAATTTAATTGTGAAAAGTGAAATGAAAATGAAATTTGGTGGTTACCTTGAAGAATAGTGCCACAACCACCACATTTATAGACTTGAACATTTGTTGGTTCAGTTAAAACTTTACTGCACTTTGGGCAACGAACTCGACGAATTTTTGGTCCTTCCTCCATTTTTAAGAACAGTACGGGAAAATTAGAATCAAATTAAGTAGACTTCAACCAGGAAATTTCTTAGAAACCCATCATTCTTTTACAGAATCCTTACAAACCCACGATTCTTTTACAGAAAAACCCTCAGCACGTAACTCAAAATCAAAACTTGAAGTAGCAAAATCTTTCTGAAACGGCACCAAAAACCCCTCAACTAATCTCCATGAAGAAACCAACCACTGATAAAAGAAGAAACCAAACTCACATCAGTGGAGACAATGATGAAATGGGTTTCAGGAAGAGAATTTGGGTTTCTTCTTTCTGCAGGAGGTTGTGAAGCAGAGGCGTTTTCGTTGGTCGTGGTGGGCAAGTCCTCTCTGTCTGGGCAGAAGTCAAAAGGAAGAAGATTTGTAGAGAGAGAGGGAGGGAGATAGTTCCAATAAATGCAAAAGTTTAATATGTGGTGGAGGAGGGAATTTGAACTGGTAAAAGGTTTTGGGTCTTCTGTCTGACTCTTCTTCTTTGAAGAATGGGTTTTGTTTTGGGTCCTCTCTGAAGCTACACATTAGAATTCCCCCCTGCAGTGCAGTAAAAATAGAAGAATCTCAAGAACCAGGAAAACTGCACGGGACGGAACAAAAGGCCTGCTCCTCTCACTCAACAAAACAGTGGACTTAAATATAGCCGACTCATGTGCTTCTGATGGGTGATAGTAGGAAACCTGGCTAAGTTGGGGGTGAGTTCATTTACAAAGGGGCAAGCATTATAGTCCAAATTAGTGTCAGGGTGAGTTAAAAATTAACCCATATAAAATGTATTGCTATTTTGAGTTTCCTCCCTTCTAAAGATTGGTATTTTGCGTTACCTCCCCAAAAAGATTCAAATTAGTGATACCTCCCCTCCGTCAGTTTTTTGCCTATGTGGCTGTTATCTGAGTCAGCAAGAAATTACACGTTGGCATTTTTGACACGTGTATTATTAAAACCGAAAATACCCTTATATTAAAAAAAAAAAATTACACGTGGACGAATCTGATGAGAGGATCGTACGGTCAGATATAGGGGAGGTATCGCAAATTTAAATCTTGGAAAGGGGAGGTTTTACCAATTTATTTTTTGAAAGGGGAGGTATTATCCAGAAAAGATGTAAAGCCATTACTTGTTCCCTGTAAAAACTGCAAGTCATATTCAGAGCATATGAACTTCAAACCTGCAAAAACAGACGACCTAACAGACCAAAAACAGAGTAAAAAAAAAACAGTTTAACTAAAAGCAAACACATTCATCTTAAAGCAAACACATTCATTTAGCTTCAAAGTAGCACTAGTTCTGAGCCAAACAAATGCTCCAAAACAACCCAAAAAACAGAGTACAGTTTCTCTATGTTCAAAACAAGGGAAAATTCAACTGAAATACACAAAGTAGTGCCTTCTTCACTGCCTCCATGGTGGCCTAAAAGTCTGAGATGCTGGCCTTCTTGTGGTGGTGGTGGTGCAGTTGTAGCAGCAGCACCTCTGGCTCTTCCTCTGCCCCTTCCTTGTTGTTGTTGTGGTGGTGGTGGTGCTGGTGTTGTAGATGCAGTTGTAGATGCAGCTCATCTACCTCTCCCTCTTCCTCTTCTGGCATGTTTTGGCCTAGTAACACATTTGAAATTTCAGAAACCGAATTAGAGAAATGAAAAGGGCCTCAACAATAAAACAACAAATTGGCCTCTCTATACAAATGAACAAAAATGATGTTTGTATAAAACTTCTCAATAGCCTTCCATCTTGCGATCACACACCAAGGTACATCGTCATGCTTAAAGGACAGTATAGCACCCATCGAATCTGCCCTCACCCTGATTCTTCTTACACCAAATTGCGCAGCCCATTCTAAACCATATAGAATGCCGTGTACTTCTGCCATATAACTGGTCATAATCCCCAGTCCCATAGATACCACACCCACCACATCCAAGCTATCATTCCTGGCTACTACTCCCAATCCCGCCTGGCCTGGGTTCTCTACAGCTGAACCATCACAACAAATCACCATTTCTCCCAACCTGGTCCTTCCCAATAGCATGCAATTGGATCTTTGCTCTTAACCTGTCTATGCCGTACTTTAAAGAACTCCAGCAACAGTAAGTCATCTACAATATTATACATATTGCCTCTTAGACGAGCAGAAAACTCATGAACCAGCTGAAAAACTCTGGTCTTGAACTGATGGACTGACAGCCTTTTATTCTCAAAAACAATACGGTTCCTGTGCTTCCAAAGTTCTGATCTGATCACCATTATCATAAGTAGCCACAAGTCTCTCGCCATCTTACTCTTGTTTGACATCAAATTGTAACAGTTCAGAAGTCCAAAAACAAGAACGATACCAAAAACATCACGGACCCAGCCCCAAATTGTCGTCGCGAAGTCGCAGCTCCACAAAATATGTTCCACACTTTCTTCGTTCTTCCTGCACACACATCACCAGTTCACCAATGGAATTCTAAACCTCTTCTTAATGTTGTCAGTTGTTGCACAAACCCCTCTTTAACTACCATAGAACTCACTGCCCAACTAATAGCCCAACTAATAAACTACATCTCTTCATCTTCATCAACCAGAATTGATGGCATTGACTCACAATTTCTATTCAGCAGGTTCTGGCATTTTATCAAACACCTTCTGTGCACTATGCGTATTGTGTTTTGTTGAGCTCAGTTTGTTTCTCCAACTCTCACAGCTCCTTCCCTGCAAATATATGATTCATTCGAAGAACCCATTGCTCTAATTCATTCATACACACACAGATAGCAGCAACAAACCCATATCTATGGTTCAATTTCTTCTTCTCTGTGGTTTGATTTCTTGAGCAACAACAACCCAACATCAGCAGCAATGTTATATTCTTCTCCAATTTATGCCTCTTAACTCCTTTTTGGTCTCGAGTAACCCTTGGCAGACCTCTTGAATCCATGGTTGTGCTGGGCAGTAAACTGGTCGTGGTTGTCACTTGGTACAGACATGAAGAGAAACAGAAGAACAACAAGAAGAAAGCCCTAGATCAGGCCTAAATTCCTAATTTTGAGAAGTAGGTTCAGATAATTATGAATCAGTAGGTTCAACAAATTAGGATTTAAATTCATCGCGAAAACTCCCTCTTCGTCGCCAGTAACTTCTTGTTTGTGTTTTCCTTCTTCGAAATTGAAAAACCCCCACAAAAATCACACGAAAACCTACCCAGAAACCATATTTTTTTCCTCACTTCTCTCTGTGTTTTCTCTGCGTTTTTTCTCTTCGATGAGAACAATAATGGAGTTCTCGCTCCAATGGTGGTAGTTAAGGAGAAGGAGGGCACGTGGTTGGCTCTAACTAGATGACCGTTATCACGGTGGAGGGCCGACCGAGAAATGGACCTACATACTCCACTGATCATCGTAAGAACATTTCTGCACATAAGCTATGAAGTCAAGCAAAGTATTCATAGTGGATCTGAACGAACATCAGTCTGAATTCATAGCGGGCCTACTAATTTCAACATTGTGCTCTTACATTTACTAATTTGCATCTTTTTTTTTTCCTTTTTTTTTTTTTTGTTTGGCTCTCTAAAGATTTTTGCGCTACTGTAGCTGAATAGCTCTTTGATGTGGGTCCGATTCATGGAGACACTGTCTTTTCCTTTCATTTTTGTTATCCACCTCCACCTTCCCTGGAATTCGAGCTTGGGATGCAATTCTAGGACTCCTACAGACCGGGTACTCTATTTTTCTCTGCAATTCCAGCTTTATCTGCGATTGTACGGCAACGACGGGGATTGAAAACTACCTTGTCTTCCTTTGTTACCAAGTCGTACAGCCCCAACCATTCAAAAATCAAGATAGACCTGTCCTGTATACATAAACTAGAGATATAATCAATATCTAAAACGTTAACAAAGGAAGATTGTGAGGAATGGTTACTCTAAAACTACATCTAAACAAAACCTCTTTGAATTCTTCATCAAAAAAAAAAAAAAAAAAAAAACTCTTTGAAATCAATGCACACTTAATGTAAGAATTTATGCAACCATTGCCACCTTGCGCAGCTACTAAAACTTCAAAAAGGGAGCAAAAGAACTGGCATTTCCAATCTCATCTTGTGTTTCCAAATACAACCTTGTCACAACAAAGGGACCTGATTTTGTTCACTACTTTGTTTTGTGTTTGTAGAACTTAATAAAATCTGAAGCCAATGGGTGGTATTAGAGACAGAGAGTTAAGAAGGAAAAAGAAACTTGGGCGGAAACAAATTCAAGGGGGCGCCATTCTATAGGAAAACCCGAACCGAAATACCGGCCCAGTTGACCTTCGTTTTACCCGGTTCATCCAACACTCTGTTTTTTTTTTATTTCTGATTGATGATCATGATCAGCTCTGATCTTAGTGAAATTCTTTAGAATTTTAACTTTTCATGGTATAAATACGTGTTTCCTTCACTTACTAATGTGGGTTTTGAAATCACTTGAAGTATCATTGCTTTAATTATCTCATTTGATTGATTTAGCATAAATTGGAAATATTAGAAAACTGATTTTTACATCCTGATTCATCGATTATGATCAATTTAATGGAGTTTTTACAGATTATAAAACTTCCAGTACTGTAATAGATTGTGCGTGAGACAATTAGCAAAAAAATTCATGAGAATCGATCAAAAATCGATCAAATTTGATGAAACTGTAATCAAATTTTCAATTTCGTTCCTGACATCAATTTCGTTCCTGACAAAATACATCCCACTCACCCTATAGAAGGCCTCCCTAAAGGTCGGCCAATAAGCCATCAAAAAGGTAATCGATCTATCACCCTTCATCTTCTGACACGATTAGAAACCGTTGGATTAGATCTCTATATAATAGACACGTGTCCTAGATAAGATATTTTGGGAGGGTACTTTAGTCAAATCCTAATATAGGGTGACACATGTACAAAATTACGTGGCATATAACAGCCACATAGGCAGAAAACTGACGGAGGGGAGGAAACGCCAATATCGATCTTTTTGGGGAGGTAACGCAAAATACCAATCTTTAGAGGGGAGGAAACTCAAAATAGCCCTATTTTTTAAATACAAAACAGTCCTTGATTTTATTTTGAAATGAAAAGGGTTATATTAAAGAAAAAATGTATGCACAATCCTAGGAACAATTCATATACTTAACATTAATTGTGTAGAATTGTATCCTATTGAAACAAGATCTGTGATACACTATAACCCTTAAACAGACCAGACTCACAAAACCACAAAGAGATGGTTTGCTTAATAAGCAAACTCAGTTCTTCCTCCTCCATTAACCTTCCTCCATACACCCTATTATTCCTTTCTTTCCACAGATGCCAAATGACATCATAAATCACCTTCCACCACACTTCTCTTGACTTCCCTTTCAGTTTATTAAATTTCCAGGCTTCAAAATGTTGCCTGACTTCCTTGTTTGCCACCCAATCCACCGGAAAACCTTTCAAAAACACTGCCCACACCTTGTATGCATAATGACAGTTGACAAATAGATGATCTGTTGTCTCAATCTCCTTCCCACATAACAGACATAACTCATTTTGTATATTCAGTCCTCTACTTGCTAACATACTCCTTGTTGGCAGAGAATTATGAAACATTCAGTGCTTGATTAGTAGAGATTGATGATATGATTAGTTGTTAACTCAATTTATAATGGTATTGTTGGAGGAAAACTTAGTGATATATAATTGTGGTTAGGATAAAAATTTGCATAATTATTATTGTTGAGAGAGAGAGAGAGGAAGGTGAAGGAAAAGAAGGAGAGGTTTTAAAGGGAGGAAAAAAAGAGAGTCTTCATAAAAAATGAGTAATTTGGGAACTCAAATCGATGTGGGTGAAGCTTCAAATGGTAGAGATCAATCTCAAGCTAGTTACATCAAGGATGAAATGGAAACGGTGATGTTGCATGATCCAAATAGGTTATATGATGAAGAACAAAAAGCTCTTGCTTAAGAAGATCCTTTGGAGGCAAAAGAAGAGCAAAAACACTCAGAGCATGAATCCACATATGAAGGCTTTCTAAAATGTCGTTTATGTGTGTTGAATTAAGGGGAATACAAGAAATATTGAATTTCAGGACGAAAATCGTCAAGCAATATGTATACAACTGTGACGATTTCATAAAATCGTCTAGGTTTCTATACGACTTTGCCGAGTTTGTGTAAAAAACACACTCAGAGATGATAACTCGTCATGGTGCACTAAAAACCCTGACGAGTTTTTAGCATGGCAAGAGTACGTACTTTGTAGTTTTTGAAGTCATCGGCGTTTTATGTAAAATCTTGGCGAGTTTACGTAACAGAAACCACTCCTCTGGTTTAAAAACTCAGTTAATCGGCAAGGTAGTCACTAGAATATATGACGACACCACCTTACCATAAATAAATCGTCATGTATGTGTATCAAAACTACGACGATTGTGTTTGTTACATTTCCAACAATTGTTTGGTTTGCAGAACTCTGATGACGATGGAGTGATAATCCATCATCACGGTTTCAAAGGATCTATGACGACACCGCCTTACCATAAATAATCCATCTTCACCTTCTTTGGTGGCTTCATCATCACCTTGATTTACCTTTTCTTGAATATCACCACCATCATCGTGATGGTTACCATACGGTTCGGGGATAGAAGAAGGAGTGGCACACATCATGCGGGATAAAACCGCTACATCTTTTCACGAAAAGATCCCGCTGCTAAGTACTTTTTATGGCGAGGTTGTTTTGAAGGGGAGTGGTAAGAGAAGTTGGATCTTCTTCATCTCTTTCAACCTACTCACAACACAAAAATATAGAACACAAATATTAACAAAAACTCGTTAAGGTTAAACAACATACACTGACGATTTTTAAGTTTCTAAAAAAAATCGTCAAGACGTTGTAATTTTGTTGACGATTTAAAAGTAAAACGTAAAATCTCGTCAAGGTTTAATGCCTAAATCCCTTGCGATATTTTCTAAAATTGGGACAGTGAGCATATTTTGGGAGGAACAAAATCGCCATGGTTAGGGTTTGGTTACTTGACGATTTAGTTAACAACTTACTTCTCTAAATAAATTTCAAGGTTTTAATCATCAAGAAAATAAACCTAACTATGACGAGTGTAATCTTGAGTTACAAGCAAAAAGTCGTCAAAGTTTCTAAGCCTAAAACCATTACGATTTTTAGTAATATTTGGACAGTAGGCATGTTTTGAGAGGACCAAACTCGTCATGGTTTTCAAGGCTTACTCGACGATTTTACGTGCACCTTTCTTCTCTAAAATATTACAAGGTTTAAATCGTCAAAGTAATGATAAAAACTATAACGAGTTTTCTCATGAAGAGAAAACACTTAAGTTGCAGAAAAACAAATCGTCAAGATATTTTGGAAAAGTAGGACGAGTGTTCATAGATCCGTTTCTGAAACTGCAAACTCGTCAAGGTCGATGGCACAACCCTGACGAGTTTTCTAAATATGAGTGCGAAAAATTTGGTTTTTTCTCCCTAAAATCAATCGAAACATAATAAAAGTTACGTAAGGGGTGATTCAAGTAACTTACTTTCTCAATCTTACCATTTCTTACTCGCTTTTAGCCGGTTCTTTCGTTTCTTCTTCGACAATTTCTTTGTCTGTTGAGGTTGGTTTTGAATTTGTTTTTGGTTTCGATTTCGTCTTGAAATGAATACCTGGTTTCTCCTTCTCTTTGGCCATCTTTGTAGAGTTCGAAAAATTGAATCGGCGATGAAAACATTCAAATCGTCGATGATCAACGATTAATTGAATTCAAAAATTTTCGTTCGGTAAGGTTTTTAGGTTTTTGGAAGGTTGGGTTTTTGTTTGTGGAGAAGGAGAAAGAAGTAATAAGAGAATTAAAGGTTTTAGTTTTTTAGTATTTGATTAAGTATTAGCGTAAATTAATTTGGTATTTAATGTTAAGTGTGGAGGGTGTTGTAGTATCTTCACAAAATATAGACAACCCTTATAAAATGAAATGGGATACGGTTCATAGAGCTTGCCCCTGGATTTCGCCCCCTAACTTAGCCAGGCAGAAAAATATCAAACTTGCCGAATTTTGATGGCTCAAGCTAAAACCATTAATGATGCCCGGGCCATTTTTATTATTTCAGGTACAAGTGGACATTTAAATGTGAACTCCGCTTGAGCCAGGAGAAACAAGAGGTGTATGACATTCCCTCGTGTATAGCAGCTCTTGGCTCTCGAAGGGTGATTTGTCTTGAATTTTCAGTAAAAAGAATAAAATACTTTAATAAATCAGGGCAACTATTAAATATCTATAACCCGTATATATCCATAAGGTTTCTCTTTTGCATACAAAAGCGTGGTAAATTTGTGTATGAACTTTTTTTTTTTTTGAGGAAAAATCATATATTATTAATCTGAATCAGAATCAGAATCAATAGGATTACAAGAGTTAGATGGAAGCCTGACAACAAGCTGGGCTCTAATCCCTTTTTGAAGTACAACACCAATCCTATGAAAAAGGAAATCCCCCACTATGACATTCGCATCGTGGCTAGCCATATAATTGCGTAGTCTCTTCAAAAACTCCACCGTGTCACTACCCAACTCTCCTAAAGTAGTAAAAGCTAGCACACCAAGACCAAATCCCTGAGCAGTACATTTCTCTAGATACTTGTCCTTTTTGCGAACGACAGCATCCTCAATAGCCTTGCCTGGAACAAAAGCGCGCACCCCAACGCCTGTAAAAGGTGAAACAACTGTGATATCCATACACACATCCTGACCATTGTCCCAATTATACACCAAGACATCTGCAGGTCTCAAAGCCAAACCGGTATCTGAGAGGAACCCCAAATCAACCTCTTTCCTGGCTGGGACATGCGCACGATAACAAATATCAGCAAAGGTATCACGAACCAGGTCATGTCTATACTTGAGACCAATGCCACTTGAGCAATGCAGGGCATGGCCCCCAAAAATATCCATCTCCCTCCAACAAACTGGTGCAACTGTCTCCTTCCTCAAAAAGAGGGATCCCAAGCCTATAACGCAAGATAGCTCTGAAATGTCTAGACCCAAGTTTTTGATTAAGCCCAGCGATAGGAATGGCCAACAAATAATCTTGTGCATGCTTGATCCTGTTGCTCTGCCACAAGGCTGAATCCCGCTCCGTCATAACAAACCGATTAGGTAGATCTTTCTTCACTGCATCGAAGTATTTGATTGCCAAAGAACTCATAGAATGGGGGGCAATATCATCAATGCATAATGAAGAAATCTCAGTACCACATACCTGCTTGTATAAGGCAAGTGCATGATCAAAACTGGGACTCAAATCGGACACACCAGACTGCCTCAAAATGTTTTTCTGCTGAGCTCTTGTCTGGAAGCAAGATGCCAAGTACCCGTACTACATAGTATCCTCTATGGTGTACACCCCTAATCCACCACACTTGATGGGAAGTGTAGCAAACCTTTATTGCAGGAGACCAAATCCCGACCCAAGCCTTTTTTTTTTTTTTTTTGAAGGAATATGTGGATCCTGCTGGTAATTTCTGCTGGTAATGTTACATTTGCCGCCATCTCTTGACTCTTCTTAGTTTATTAGATTCCTTTGATATTGGGTGATGAAATCTGGCTAAAGTCAAACTAGTTAGTAAGACAAAGTCTTATTATAACTTGGTCGTGGGTGAATAGTGTGTGAGTAGCTGTAAGTTCAGCACCAGCACTGCCTCCGATGTTCTAACGTCT
The DNA here is from genome assembly GCA_023529015.1 of Papaver nudicaule. Taxonomy (NCBI): domain Eukaryota; kingdom Viridiplantae; phylum Streptophyta; class Magnoliopsida; order Ranunculales; family Papaveraceae; genus Papaver; species Papaver nudicaule. Next base: position 10,368 of record JAJJMA010311577.1, read on the forward strand.
ACTCAGTGCCGGTCCTGATATTTTCGTGGCCCCAAGCAAAATAAGAAAATGTGGCCCCTTTTACGCTGAATTGCTAATTTTTATACAGCTCAATTTTACATTATATGCTTATTTCGTTACCGAAATGATTTAAATGAAATAACCAAAGTAAAATTTGAATCTAAAAATTAATAACCAAAATAATAATAATTAGTTTTCTTTTTTCTGGTCGTGCATTAGTTAATTAATTAGATACTAAGTAAAATAAAAAAAATACAATCAACATTCCTATGGAAAGATCGGATACTTTTCAACATGTGCGGTATGTAAAATGAAGTTGTATTGAACAAACTAGCTAAAGTTGCATTAGTCGTATAATCTCACACCTTAGTGGGAGAAACATAAAAATGTGGCCCCTTTTGATTTGTGGCCTCAAGCTTTGCTTGAGTTGCTTATACAGCAGGGCCGGCCCTGCGTCTACTCACACGGCCTTGCAATTACTTCCAATGGAAAGAACGTTCATTTTGATGATTATTAAATTTCTTAACGGCTTGGCTCGTTGAACAAGCTGGGCAGATAAATTCCACCATCAAAAATGTCTTCAACAAGATCATCTGAAAAAACTAAATAATTATTATTATGCCATCTTTACCAGTTAAATTTGACATTGCGTCAAACGCACAAGTTTAATTAAGGCGTGGTCATGTGTTGTTTTACTAATGTTTTGGACCATATTAATGTTCCATCTTTTGAGCGCACATTTACGACGAGCCCACCAAATAGGCAGACCTATAGAGTGCATTTGAGATGAAACGTTGATTTATTTAAAGCGCAAGTAAATTTAGTTTTTGCTCTGAGAAAAAGCTAAAGCTAAAAGCCATATAGAGCTCGGCATAGTTGGTACTTGGTAGGGATTTTTGCGAATGTTCTTCCTTATCAAATCGTTGGGTCTCAAGGACCATGTGACCCACCGTTTCCTAAACGGGTTCGTATTTGTCCACGGTCTGTTAAGCTTCTTAAGAACGATCATTCGGCTTTAACCGACTCTAAATTAAGAGGATTCTCTCTTGGACGGAACTTGATAGGGTTTGCTATTCTCTCCTGCAGCTATAAAAGACCAGCCACCGTGATCGGAAAACAGAAGATGGTTCACAATTTTGCATTCCTCACTTTCTTTTGATACGGATCGTTTTACCAACTCGTTCCGCAACACCGACTCGCTCCATGAATACCCGTGGAATGCATAAAGAAGTTCCACTCGCTAGGGGTAACGCACGAAGTCTTCCTCCCGGTGTCACTATATCCGGATGGGAACGAAAGCCTGATGTTTTTGGGAGATACGATGATTCAGAAGATTCTGATGATGGTAACGAGAAATCTGCAGTTGTAAAAACTGCACCAGCAGCACCTACGAAACTAGCTACTATCGTCCGTACTGCCCCGGTGGAAATCGACCCGAAAGGTCTCTACTGTGTAATGGTAGACGGCTATTACAGAAAGAGCAAAAGTAATGGAGGGTACGGGGCAATTCTGCGGTGCAACAATGGCCAGCCCGTAGCTGCTGTAGCTGGGGCATCCTTACATTCAGTTTCAGGATTCTACCACACCCTGGAGGGGGTTCGAGCTGGTATTCTCCTCGCTATCGAGAACAACGTTAACTATATCCACATTGTCTGCAATGCGGATTGGATTTACTGGATTGTCAAACAATGTTTCCAGTCCAACTGTGCAGGACATTGTCGTACTCATCGTGAAGGTACGCCTGTTCATGACTTTGATATGTTCTGTGTTACTTGTTTTAAGCAGACTAAGGCGAAACATGATTTTACTCATAACTTGGAGATCATGAAAGAAATTGTGGGATTGGGAAAGCGGTACTTTCGTAATTCGTTTATAACATCAGTGGAGAGAAGATACAATGAACCGGCTGATTTCCTGGCAAAGATGGTGCGGAGCCCCGGGGAGCAAAGGATGCTTAAACCCCATGAATTCCCAGATACGTTGGAAGCTCATCTTAGCGAGTTTGGTGGAAATGTGCCTTTTAATCTTGCTTAAACTTTTTACTGAGTAGTTAGTTACCATTAATGTATGTGAACCATCTTCAAATTGCAAGTTAAGTTTTTCGCAGAATGTTCAATTCGTTGAGAATTACACTTTCTCACAAAAAA
>JAJJMA010311593.1:0-17311 GCA_023529015.1 Papaver nudicaule
ATATCCGTGGCACAAATTAGCTCTGTGCAACGGATGAAAACAATTTGCACAATCCGTTGCGCACATGTGCAACGCCACTTTTGAAACGGAAATATCCGTGGCACAAATTCTGTGCAACGGATATATCCGTTGCACATGGGTCGATTTGGCGTAGTGATGGGATAAGATTGTTTGGTCTATGACCGAGGCGGAGTATGAGCTGAACCTGGAGGCTTGGATATTCGAGTGGAGTCAGAACCCAAAACACAAGTTGGCAGTAGAGTATTGTCAAAAACAGTGGTTGCCGCTAAAGGAGATGTTTGTCCGTGCATGGACATATGATTATAAAAACTATAAGAACGAGGCAACAAGTGTGGTGGAGGGTCAACATGGGAGACTGAAAAGAATTCTTCAAGGAGGTCAAAATGGGGTTGTGTCGCTCCAACATGGTATTCACGAGTTCACCAAGCGTGATTTGACCAAAATAAAGGCAAAAATGGAGTGGAGTAGGCAAAGATATTTTATAAAGTACAAAGGTCATCCACTTCTTCGTGGTTTAACTTCTAGAGTGTCGGAATGGGCCATAAATCACATGATGAAAGACTTTAAGTGGTATATGGAGCACGGTGTGCCGGATGATAATTGCAATTGTAAGACGATGTCGGGGATCAGACTACCTTGTCCGCATAAGCTTGGTAAGTACGTACACAAAATTGATATGAATGACATTGATCCGTTTTGGAAGCAACTATCTTTCACTCCAAATCCCTCAAAGAACCCCCAAGTTGCTTTTATGGAAACGCCATTGTGTCATCGGATCGCTACAATGTACGACGAGAACGATTTTTCTCAAAAGCAGAACCTCCACGACGACTTGAAGGTGGCAATGCACCCCTTCTTAAATTTAGATAAAGAACCAATGAAGCAAAAGCCACCAGGAAGACCGCCAACCCTTAAACCAAGAAAACTAGAAAGACTGGAGTTGAAGGATATGAAGATTTCGGCCACAAAGCAGCATAATTCTTCTGAGTGTGATCCTTCTCTGCATGAGCACACTGAAGCTGACTTTGCACCGGATCCGGTTCCAAAAAAAAGGGGACGACCCATTGTTGACAAGGGAGAATGTTCAAGGCAAGTGAAACCAAAGTCGTCGACAAGGGAGAGTGTTGGTGATGTGTTGGTAACAACTACGGTACGTCCTCCCATTCTCTATCAACATTATTTAGAAGAACTTCTGGAATGTGTACGGAAGTTTGTTTTAGCAATCGATGATGTTCCACGTGATGGAAATTGTGGTTTTCACGTCGTTGTGGAGCAACTTGGAATACGCCAACAAGTTTTTGTCGACAACCTCACTCCAGTGGGATATACAAGGAAGCAGATGGGAGAGCAACTCCTCAAGGACAAGGAATTCTATATTGGAATGAATTTGGAAGGTAATCGTAGGGATAAATTGAAACAATTCAACGATGATCTTGCCCGTATTAATGGCCGAAAGAATATGAAGACGGTTTTTCCCAAGTATTGGATGCGTATGCCATGGTGTGGATATCTAATTGCGGACTCATTCGATTGCGTTGTCCATTATTTTTCGATTGGGATAGGTCATTGTTCGACTTTTGTACCTACAAGATCGGTTTGTACGGAGGAAAACGTGGGTAGAAGAGTCGTCATAGCGTTTATAGGCCCCGACCATTTCATTGGTTTGAGGTTAAAAGAAGATTGTCCCCTACCTCCCATGGCAGGGTATTCAACCCATTTTCCAGACAACCACTGTAGTGCTTGGATTGAGAAGTATGCGTCCAACATAGAAGATTGGAAGGTTCAACATCCCCTTCCGAGCGGCATGACTGATGTGGAATAAGGTATGTATCTTAGTGTGGATGAATTTTGGGCCTTTTATTGACAATATATCTTGATTAGAGCAAGCTTTTTGGGTTAAATGAAACTTGTACTTGGAACATATTATGGTAAATGCACTTGTTTGGATTTCTGTTCTTATATTCGGTAGCTCCATAATGCTAATTATATACCAGTCGGTAGCTCATACGTATTCTGTCAGTATAAACAAATTTAAGGAAAGCATACTCGGTAGACAATGAAAGCTACCGAATGTATACTCGGTAGATCATTGGGTTACCGATTTGTATTGATTTTTGGTACAGGATATTGTTACAGATATTCGGTAAGTATAAGTTAACTACCGAGTACCTATTCGGTAGCTCGTTTACTAACCCGATTTACCGAATGGTGCATCACCCAAAGGGAAATACAACCTTATTTCACTACAATTCATCGGAAGTTTCATCTTCTCAATCCCTACTTCTAACCAGACCTTCTAACCTCAGAACTCAGTACTCGGAGATATGTCGGAGCATACGTCTTAAGATACATATAATGTTGTAAATGCTTGAATTCGCCTCCATGTCGTATGTCCCAAAGTACATTGGTTTGTGCCACCTTGAACCACAAGATAAATAGAAGTTAGATACAACCTTCAAGATTGTATGAACATTGGAAGTGTAAAAATACTCACTTGGTCTTGGATGGAACGAGAGCCATGAGATCGTCTAACCCATTTTTGAATCCGAATATAATCTTTGAAGATCATCTTTAGGTGGTCGAATGCGTCGCTTAAGTCCCTCCATTTACGGCCTTTTGGATTCCCATCTAATTCAACGTGGATTTCTTTAACTCTCTTCCAAAACATTGAGTGGCGTTCTGCTGGTCGTTCAAGGTACACTGGAATAAACGATTTGATAACCATAAGCTCGTCTTCATTGGTGAAATAAATATAATCACCCATTTTTCTTGAAGATAAGTTTTGGTTTTGAGAGGGCAAGATCAGTTTTGGTTGAGTGGAAAAAACGGGTGCAGAAACTAATCTTAAATAGAGGCACCAGCCCCAACGGATACATTTGTCATTAAATTACCGTTGTGGTTGAGAGTTACGAGGTACATTCGGTAGCTACATATAGTTACCGAACAGCTATAAAGTACAAAATTTGAAAGTAAATATATTCGGTAGGCAGTAAACACATATATACTGCCGAATTTCAATTCGGTAACTCCATAGTGTTACCGATTAGCATGTAAACAAAACTAGTAAGTAGCGTGTGGATCATTGACTAATAGCCAATCGGTGATGAATTTCGTTGAGTGCTTTAACAGCATCTTCAGAATCCATCCATGTCGAAATCTGCGAGCCCCGTTCCGCTGCCTCCATAGCGTCTTGAAAGCTAATTTCTGAAATTGTTAAAAACAAAACTTTAGTGTGCAAATACACCATGATTGGATCAAGATAGAAAACGAGAAGATAATACTCACATCTTCTTCCGAAGTGTGTTCGTCTTGAAATGGAGAACCAATCAGTTGACATATTATACAATGCTCTCTCATACGGCCTTTGATGTAGTCAAATCTATTTGCTAGTTTCTCCCACGTGCGTTCTTTGGTAATCCCGGTGATGCTGTGATAATGAACCCCTACACCCTTCCAAAACGAGACGTAACCAGCATTTGGATGCTTATTGTAAAAAATGATGAACGCAGCTACCAACGACCCATCCTCCTCGTCATCCCATTGTGCAATGTTTGTCATTGGTGGATTTTCCATTTCATATAAGTGGTTTGAGCTTACAAAGTTGGGTTATTTGTGTGGCTATTGTTGGGAAGAAGGTTTTTCTTTTATAGAGATATCCCCAAACGACACTATTTTTGGGTAAAAGTGCCTAAAAATTTCCCCAAAAATTTGAATCTTCCTATTCGGTAGATCATTTCTCCACTGAATGTACCTAAATTTCTGAATCTTTATATTCGGTAGAGTATACTCCTAATCGAGCTACCGAGTACTGTAGCCGTTCTGAAAATGTGTACTTTTTTTTCAAAATATATATCCGTTGGGCATTCAACCAAGGCCACCGAGTAGTTGCTATAAATTCAATCTTCCCCAAACCCATTTCCTTAAAAAAAATAATAATTTGAAAGCCATCCTATCTTGCCTTCTTCCACAATGGAAAGTTCATCTTCAAATAACAAAAGGGTCATTCGATCACCACAACAAATACTTTCTTTGTTACGGAAACCGAAGGAACCTAGCTCAACACCTCCTCCATCATCTCCCCAACCAAACTTCGTTTTAGTCGGTACTCCTCCATCATCTCCCCAACCAAACTTCGTTTTAGTCGGTACTCTTCCATTATCTCCCCAACCAAACTTCGTTTTAGTCGGTACTCCTCCTTCATCTCCTCCTCCTCGTACACGTTATCGAAACTTCACTCATAAGCTAGTTCATGAATACTTTTATGAGTGTACTCCATCTCAAAAACCATTATCTCCTCCTCCATCAACACGAAAGAAAGCTAGTTTTGCTCCGTTTACGTTGGAAGAAGATCTACGTCTTTGTAAAGACGTTATGTTCTATTATGAATTACAAAAAAGTCGTGGTAAACAAAACAATATATCGAAGTATTTTATATCGAAAGCGTGCAAAGACATCAACTGGAACTCCATTTGGAATTATATCGAAGAAGACTTCGACCTTCAATCAAAACAATACGTGCGAGATGCAAGAGGCCTGTCAGATCGATGGTGGATCATACACCAAAATGCACGTGATTTTATGCACTTTCGTCGCTTGGTCGGAGCTCAACTTGGGAAAGATGTTACAGAGGATGAAGTATATACTGCGACTTTGAAGGTATGGAAACAAGGGAAAGGTCAAGATTTCGAGTACAAACCACATTATGCCGAACTAAAGAGTTTCCTCATTCGCTGGAATGTTTGTTGATTTAATTTCAATGTAATCCATTAAGTTGTTAGTTAATGAAATTTTATTTGTCTAAACCAGTAGTGTAACTTATATTCCTTGTAGAACCGAGGGTCATTCCAACTTTTATGGTATGCAATACATACTCGGTAGCAACAAAATGTAACCGAGTAGTGTATCTTCTAACCAGTACTCGGTAGCAACCACAGGCAACCGAGTGGTGTATCTTCTAAACAACAATAATACTCGGTAGCTTAAAAATGCTAAATAAGTGGCCGATTATTCCTATTTCTAAAGACAGAATGACAATTGCAAAACCAGGTATACTCGGTAGCTTCAGAAATTAAAATTAAGCAACCGAGTAGTGTTTCTATTCTGACAATAGAGTGTAACAAACGTAATAAAAAATGAAATCCGAACACATTAAAGGTCTAAAACAAACAAATGCAATCCAAACACATTAAAATTCCAACATCTTGCGACAAAAGTTTAACAAACCACTTACTTCAATTACCACGGCCACCACCACGGCCACCACCACGACCTCGTTTAGAACGCATTATCTTCGGGATTCGTTTAGCAGCTCCACCTCTACCACTTTCATCAGCATCGTCTTCTTGATCATCACTGGTTGAATCCAACGGACGCTTGCTCCTCTCCAATGGCTCACTGGTCTCTCCATACTGCGTAGCATATGCTTCATTATCAAAATTCAAGATAAGTTCACAGGTTTCTGTGATTTTTCTTGTCCTCAAAGGCTCTTTTAGCCTGAGATGTCCCATAAGAGAGGTAGTTGCAAACTCAATTCTTCGTTTCTGTATGAAATTCAAATCATAATTCAACACATTTAAATCATAATTTATAATTTAAACCAAAATTTAAGAAAATTTAACAAGAATACGTACCACTCTAGCAACCATAGCTTTGGGCAATCCCTTAAGGAGAGACCCGCAGGTAGTTGTGCCGCCACCCTTTGTTGGAGGTAATCTAGTTGATATTGGCTGATTCCCATGTTGACGAATCACAAAGGGGTGAGAAACATTCCGGTACCATTCCATGTATCCCGGCGCCACATCACCCTGTCCCACAACCCATTCGCCAATATTCAAGATAAATTAATTTCTTACATTCCACTGAGTCGGTATGGTTGGAGCTTTGTCGTGTTCCACCGTGATTGAATCTTCTGTCCATCCGCAAGATTCAATATCAACTTTGTTCCACCCTTCGCGCACTTGACTCCAAGGTTCTCCTTGTACCCGCCCTAGTTGACACAGTACACGAGTTGGATTATACATCACATAGTCAAGAGGGTGCCACAAACCCCCAAAAAACCATCTCAGCGGGACACGGGATATATCTGGATTATCCTTCCATGGATCAAAGGTAATGTCATCAACCGTAATGTTGTCGAACTGAATCCGGAGGTCAATCAATTCTTGTGCTTGGATGTGTTTTCTCGCCTGAGTTTGACCTCTAATGTATATCCACCTCTTCCCATAACCTTCAGTCGATTCCCATTTATCATCTTTAGTTGCTCGCTTGATTTCCGGGAAATGTTCGTAACCCCAAACCTAGGTATATTACACAAAATGTTAGAAGTTGCAAGCAAAATACAAAATTGGGAATCGAGGTTTATGGTGATAGAATTACCTGAAGTATAGCAACATTTCCTCCAATTTGAGCAGTATTTTTCCTCGAGGCAGTCCTCATCTCCTTCAGAAGGAATGCAAGGCATGCAGTTCCCCAAGCGTAGGTCTTGACCTTGTCAAGATGCTCCAGCAACTGTAAATGGTTGACATCGACCATACTACCTGTCTTGTTGGGGAAGATGACACACCCAATGAGATAGAGCAAGTACGCCGTAGCCGTATGCCTGCAAGTTTCTTTAGATATCCCCAGCCCCTTTTGTTCCCGCGCTGCAGTTCCGCTAAACTGATCCCTTAGTGATTTAAGGTCGAGCTGTCTATTCCTGTATGAGGCACACTTTTTCCACTCCTCCTCATACTTATCCGGGCTCCAACCAAGGCATTCAAAAACGAGACGGTTGAGCTCTTTCCAATCAACACAAGGGTTGTAGCCGTCTGCAACCGCCTTGCCCTCAGGCGAGAGTTTAGTGATAACGTGTGCATCTTCTGGAGTGATTGCCATTTCTCCACATGGCATATGCATAGTGTCGGTCTCGCCATAAAAACGCTCGAGGAGGGCTGATATGAAGACCCTATCATGGTCTATCATGGAGTTTTCAACAGCTGGCAACAACCCCGAGGCCTCCACATGCGCAAGAGCTCCGGAACAAAGATCTTCTTTGGGCCACAACTTCATTTTCCCCGCCGAAGATACAGGTTTAAGAATTCGAATTGCTTCCACATGATCCTAGGATAACAACATAAACATGACTATAGGTATGCAATAATAGGTAACCAAATAACTAAAAAAAAAACAAAATGGTTGAACCTCTTACCTCGGCACAATAGATTGTTTGCGCCCAAGAACTTTTGTAACCAAAAAGCAATTCACCACCATCGTTAGGGGTTCCATGAGGTTTTTCGTCATCGTGACCTGCGATCATTTTGAATTTCAAGTGGTCCTTACTTTTCTTATTAGCATTATCTTCTACTTGACCAGCAGGTTCTTCTTCTTCTTGTTCAATCTGAGTTGTAGGTGCAGGAGCAGCCCTAGCTTGTTTTCTACTAGCTCCACCTCTACCTGCACCACCTCCACTAGAAACACCTCTAATAGAGTTACCTTCAGCACCTGAAGTCCCTGTACTTGAAACACCCATATCTTGATTCCATCTATCTGCAGCAGCAGCCCTAGCAAGCTTTTTAGCAGCCTTAGCAGCAGCAGCCTCCTGTTCTTTTTGTTTGCGGTGTTTAGCGGTCAATTTCTGACCCCCTTTAGTTCGTGCTGGTAGACTTTCCGGAGATTGGATATTTAGATTGTATTGTTCAGGCCTGTCGAATCTTCGCTTTGTTCTAATTTCCTTGGCCTTAATGTATACCAAAGTACAAAACAAATAAAAGAAAAACTTTGATATCAGGTTCTAAAACAAAGTACAAGTGTCTAGCAACACTCGGTAGTACACGTAACTACCGAGAAGTGTAAAATGGAAGGCACAGAACACTTACTCGGTAACCAAAAAAGAAACCGAGTGTGGAGAATTGTCCCTCGGTAGCTTGGTATAGCTGCCGAATACTCTTACTCGGTAGCTCGATAAATAAATGAGTTACCGAGTGGTGTTAAACCCTTCGGCAGCACAAAAATACTCGGCAACCAGAAGAACTACCGAGTAAGAAAAATTGTTACTCGGCAGGAGAAGTTGCTACCAATTATACCTTAAAAATTTTACAGATATGACTTATCATACTCGGTAAGTCAAAAGAGCTGCCGAGTAGTGTATAATCCATAAGCACTCGGTAAGCAAAAGAGCCACCGACTCTGTAAATTTTCATACTCGGTAGCTCTATAAGCTACCGAGTTATGATGTTCATACATAAACCCTAGTTTTTCAGGGCGAAAAATGAAAACCCTAATTGCTAAATTCATACATAAAGCTTGAGAATTACCTCACTGAAACCATTGGTGGAACCACTTCGTTCAATACAGCGTGCTCTCTATCTTCTCCTTCGAACCAATTGTCAATTTCTGGGTCGGAGGATGAATGTCCGTCGTCTTCTTCGCCTGCAAATTCTCGTCGAATTGAAGGGGGAGTAGAAGAAGATGAAAAATTTGGACTAGGTGAAGGAGGGGGTGCTGTATCCTTTCCTTTATTCTTTTTCGGAGTCATTATATCAACGATGAATCGTTATCGAATCGACGCTTAACGACGAATAATCGACGATGAAATCAAATAATGAAGAAGCAACCGAATGTAATTGGGAGTATGGGATGAGAATGGTGGTGAAAGAGAAGATAGAGAGATTTTTGGAAGGGGAATAAGGGGAAGGAGTGAAGAAGAGGAGAAGGGGAGGAGAAGAATTTTTGGAAATGTTACTCGCTAGGTTTAGGGTATATAATCTCTCAAGGGTAGTACAGACATTTTACGTATAAGGGAAAGGGTATAACTGGTTTTTCGCCCACCCATTTAGCCATCCCTTAATGCGTCAAACTGGATGGGCGAATAACAAAAATCTGCCTTGATTCTTTTTAGTCTGCCTTGATGACGTGATTCTGTAAAACTCATTCCTCCATGTGTAGATGGCAACTTTAATTTCTACAGTGACCTGGGCAAGACAGTGTTATTAAAAGATTATTCATATTTCTCATTTAAAAAAAAAAAAGGGTTTTTTGGTGATATGTCCCCCTCCTAATCCACAATTACAAAGTATATCCCACCTTTTAACAGAATTACCCGGATATCCCTTCTGTCATCTTTAACATATGAAATTATTAAAAGCAAAAAACGGTGTCACGTCACCAATATTTACACCCCAAAACATACTACCTTACCCTTTGAATTTTAACTCATGAACAGTTAACTAACATTACACACCATAGTTAGAACCTGAACCCTGACCAGCACCACCACCTTAAACAGGAACCCTGAACCCTGGACCTTGAACTGCAACCCTGAACTGAACCTGAAATCCTAATTAAATCCTGAAACAACCACCTGAACCCCCACAACGACCACCTGAACCACCTGAATTACATATACACTATCACTACTAATTTGTATCTAAAAACAGTTATTGAGCCCAAAAAAATACACAACAGAATCACTAAAAAAACAATGAATAACCAATATTAAAAATCAGTTAACCCTAATTTATCCAGTAACATCAATTAGCACAATTGACAAACAATTATAAGTCATTTAGCACAATTAACAAACAATTATCAGTCAATTAAGCTAATTAAATCAACACACATATTTAATACCCTAATTAAATCAACAAACATTATGAGATATACAAATTAACAGTCAATTAACCCAAATTAGGGCTCCAATACACGATCAATTAGTAAATAATACAAACATTGCATTTTAATTAGGGTTCAAAATTAAAAATTCACAAATTGTAGATCACCTCAACAAATCTTCAACTTCATCAATAGATTAATTTTCAACCCATAAATTAATATATTATCAATAACCCCCAAAGTATTCACGATACAAGATTGAACATGTGAACTAAATAAAACCCTTGATTTTTCATAAATCATGGAGAACCAGTGAATTAAATTTGAAAACCTAACCAAAATTACTCAAATGAAAATATTTTTAAAACAAAACAAATATTAGATCACAACTTGAAAAATGAAATGCATAATCCATCTCCTTCATTACTGCATAAATCACATTTTTTCTTGATTCATCATCATTTAAATCTCCACTTCTTCTTCTCAGCACAAAAAATCAAAAACCTTCATTACTGTTATCACTAGATATAACCCTAAATACACGTATTGGCGAAGATTGATGAATCATGGTGAGTTGTAGGTATGATTTTCATCGTTCATTTGTGCTCTTGGGTTGTTTTCAGTAGAGATGGTAGTTAAACGAGTGAAGAAGAAGAAGAAGAAAAAAGATCCGGCAGAGAAAGTGAAGAAGAAAGTGTGAGAAGCTAGAGATGCGGTCGTAGTTAGCTAGTTGGTTTTAGGGTTTCCATTTGTGGTTCATTTTAGACCGTCCAGATTATCTTCGGTATCCGTTTCTGCCCAGATCAGAAGCTAACCCAAGGATAATTAGGTAAATGTAAATTTAAAGGGTACACAGGTAATCTGAGTTTATTATTAAAACATTTTTGGTGGGCCATGTGAAAGATAACTCTCACTTAACTGTTGACTAACGGAAAAACTGTTACAAATGATACCTTGATGAATCTGTTAAAAGTATGGATTGTTTTGTAGATACGCTATTAACAAAGGGACCTGGATGCTTGTTTCCCTTTTAAAAAAATTGTTCGATTTGATTCCTCCTACGGCTACGAATGTTAACGGGACCTCTCGGTTCCGGTTACCATTCTTTAGTACTAGTACCGATTATTTTATCCGGTCCCCAGCAGTTTCGGTGCCGGTTTCCAAAATTTATGGTCTCAAACCAGCTCTAATAACAAGTCAGGGTACCTGTCTGGACCAGGTATCATTGGATATTTGAAAACTGATAGATTTTAAAATTCGTTTATCGTCTTTATATTTGAATAAGTTCACATAAAATTATAATTAGTAGGTTATTACTTATTAATGATCAAGTTAAAGTTAAAGAGCACATTTAATTGAAAAAGAATGAAAAATGACAAAAAATCTAAAGTCAAAACTAGATATCTCTATGTATTTTGACTAAAAATACAAAAATAACATAAATATTTGGGTGCCCAGTACCCGACGGGTAGTACCGTTTGGATTCGAAAAGATTTTGGGTGTCAATCGGTATTACCCGTTGAGATTTTTTTTCCCACTAATGGGTCCAATATTTGGTATCAATAATGATCTTGAATCACCTGTATTCGATTTGGTTCAGAAAAATCAGATACCCGTTGGCAGCCTAATTCTTTCCATATTTTCTACAGAAATAGTTGCAGGTAGCTCGTCTAATTTGATTGTACAAGACTACAAGTGCATACGCAATCAAAAAATTGTATACAAGATATATAATGATTGGTCATTGTTTTTAATGGTTGTTTTTTTGGTTATCACTGAACAATTAAGCTACCAATTGAAATAGACATTTTTTTTTAATCAAAAATTGAAATAGAACTTACACGTTATAAACCGATCGATCTTCTTGAACCTCTAATGAAACCCATTGATTGTTAATAAGGATTAGTTTATAACATGCCAGGGTTCCAGTAAATACACATTTTCTTAGAAGGCCATCTTTCTTTGATGCAATGAGAATCGCAAGAGATCAACTCCAGAACATCTTCAGTGAAGATAATGAGACTTGGATATAATTAATGAAAATGAGGGGACACCAAAGTGCATCACCAACTTTTTGTTCACGAACCTGATAGACAAACCCCTTGGTTGATCTCAGTAAACTGAATTCAATACAACAAGATCAAGCTTGGTAGATCTCTTTTCCTAGACCCGAATTCCAATTAGATCAAGTCTTATTTGTTCTTTCAAGAAACAAATTCCCACAAGGACAAGCCTGTAAGGTCTATACTAAAAGATATGAATTATAGAAGGATATACCTTAACCACGAATTCAATCTAGGTTGAAAATCAACACCACTTGTAATAATTCACATAATAAAAAGAATATAATGCAGAAAATAAGGTAAAACGAGATACCAAAAGTTTTATTAATAGGGAAACCGCAACTAGCAGAAGAAACTCGAGATCTCGTCCAGTTTGAACACCAGACTATATTACGCCGCTACAAGCACTAGCTACTATCAGACTTTGCGTTATAGTGTAATTGAGACCGAACCTACCTAGAGGCAATTCATTTGCAGTCGCACTACTTATATCTCTTGGATCTTGCAAGACTTTAGAGAAGTACTCGTAGATGTTTATGTTTGGTTTTCAATTTTCAATCTTCAAGTTAATTTTGATTCGGTTCTCAACCACTAAACTACCTTAGTCCTAAACTGAATTTAGTAGACTAATCAAGTATTGAGTTTTGAAATCTAACTTTGACAAACGACTTGAAATATGTCAGTGGTTTCAACCGAGCATAATGCTCTAACAATTAAGGCTGTCTTTGAGAGAAGATTGAAGATAAACCCCAATCACCCTCTGCAATGCGTGACTTACTAGTTATTCTATAAGATCCTAGCTTATGAGGACAATGATCTAAAGTACATATAAATCAAAAGGGACTTCATGAAGCATTGGAAAAGCTTATACCCTATGAAGTTGACCTTGGGAAGTTCATCATGTGAAAGAGCAATAGATAAAGATCAACCTCGTAAGTTTGTTTTGTTTTGTAAGTTTAAAGTTTGATTATTTTTGTGTTTGATAACTTTGTATGGACTAACTACTTTGTTTGTTTGGAAGATGATTGGTGGATTACACATGGAGGAATGGATATCCCACACCTAGTGAAATTTGCAATCAGGGTATTGAGTTTAACTTGTAGTTCTTCTCCATGTGAGAAAAATTGGAATACATTACAAAATGTAGGTATTCTCATCTTTTGCCTTTTCTTTTCCTTTCTAGAACCATGTAAACAACAAACAAAATGTATGTCCTATTACATAAAGAATTAATATATTCACCTACTTATCTTTCATATTTCATTTCCACTAAAGAAACACAATCATATACAACAACACAAATTGAATGATAGCGCAATCCAAGAATATAACGATGATGGGAAGGCTCATGATTTATTTTCTTAGATGAGCGTGATGAATGGTTAGATCTACAAAATATAAAGGACTTGGCTGTGGAAGGCGGTAATGTAACCTTGGTAGATTTGCAAGAGACAGTTGTTGAAGAAATTCGGTCAGTTGGTAGGAGAGGTACCACTAGTTCTCGAAGTAAGTCTAATTTTCCAACTGACACTGGGTATGACGGATGTGACACTGATCAATTGTTGTGTTTATCTGAATTTGGACTACTTGACAGGAATGATGGAGTTACTTTCGATGATGATATCTATAGTGATTCTTATGATGTTGATTAGAATTATAATAGGTTCTCACACGCCCAGTGCAATATTGTTGTTAATTGGAATTGTAGGAGGTATTAGTATTTCAATCAGTTTAATAAATCAATTCATTTATGTCATCTGAAAGATGAGGAGTGTTTTGTCTGTGATCCATTGGATAATGTAGTAGTGTGTCTATATGTACCCTGAGTGTTGTTTGGTTTCAGATAATATTTTACTACCTAAAGAACAATAGAGGCTCTGATCGTTAGAGAGGTTATTTTTATTTGATTCTGCCATTAGTGGCCATTCTAATTGTTTGTTTGACATGGAGGGCGTTTTTTTTTCTTTCATGGATCTGACTGAAATTATTTGACTCATCTGGATCTGGCTCAATATGTTTGTTTTTGAGTTAGAACTGACTCGACTGACTCAGTTTATTTGAATAATTTTTTTTCATTTTTTGGGTCAGTGGCGTTTTGATATCTGACTCTAATGGGTCCGATTCAGAGTTAGGTATGAGTCAGTGGGCGAGTCAAATCTGACTAAAAAAATAGTCTGACATCTGACTTGAAAAAAACAAACAATCTGCATCTGATTCGGGCCGAGTCAATAGCCGAATCAGATCCAAACGTCGAGTCCGCAAATAACAAGATTTCGTGAGTTACTATGAGATTTTACCGAAAATCTCTGCGAGACAAAGTTGTCGCAATGTTCCTGTCCTAACTGAGACGAGAAGAAGCCCAAACTGACTACACTTGGGCTACATGTAGTCATCTGTAGAGAAGGCTACGTGTTAAACCATGTGCATCAATATTATAGAATAGTGGCTAATTCTGCTTGGATGAAGGTTCCGTTTCTTACTTTTCAAGGTGATGATCTATTCCATGAAGAGGTGGCAAAACAAGTGGATTTCCTCACTAAAAATTAAAGGGTGGTCAATGAAAAAGAAAACATTACTCAAAATGATGATATGAAGGTGATGCTTCAAAAGATTGAAATCTCAGTGGCAAATGATATTGAAAATGGTGCTGGTGAGGTCACTTTGATCTCTACTATGATAGTCAATTTCCCTCCAGTTATGGAGGAGAAGAAACATGTTACTCGTGTTATCCCAGTGGAGAGGGAAGTTTTCTTAGAGTTTTGGTTGTTATCTCCAATGGTTTGAAGAAGAACAAGAGCCCTAAAATGGTTGTTGTTGAAATAAGTGAGTCAGAAAAGCTCCGTACTCAGTTTCAGATGGCCTTGAACAGATTGGATGAAGTAATAGCCTATGATGGCGGTATGCCAAAGGATGATATGGAGATTATGGATGTTGTTGCTTACGATGAGTTGAAATCTCATGAGAATGACCATGTTGTGTCCCCTGTGGCTGGCAATGCAATGGAAGCTGAAATCTTGGCTGATTTCACCAATCAGGTAAATTTAGATTCTTTATAATACAATACAAAATTTATTTGTAGTAATTTTTCTTCTGTGAGAAAATTGTTTTACTTCTTCCTATTGTGTTTCATAAATTTTCCTTTGCTAGTTTACAATTCTTAATTTTCAGTATAGTATATATCTACTTCCAGATTTAGTCCTTCTTTTCTAGAAATCACAATGAAACTTGTAGCTTGGAATGTGCAAGGGATAGGCCCCCCAATCACCCAGAATCATCTTAGTCGCTTGATTAGCAAACAAAATCCAGATATGATATTTCTTTCAGAAATAAAGGCTAATATGTTTGTTATGGAGAAAGTTGCTAGGAAGTTTAGATTCCATGATTGGTTTTTAGTTTCGAAGATTGGTCAGTCAGGTGGATTTATGATGGCATGACACAATAATATCAAGGTTAATTGCATTTCTTTCCATCGCAATGTCTTTTTATTTGATGTCTTAGATAACTTTGGTTTTTCATGGAAACTCATATGTATGTATGGTGCTCACTCGGCTCAGCAAAAGATCGAGCAGTGGTAGTGGATTTGTAATTTTAGTTACAATAATAACCAACCTTGGCTTATTATTGGTGACTTAAGTTTTATACTGCATATTCTGGATAAGCAGGGAGGTAATAATGAAACCTCGGCTGCTAATAAGCTCATTCATGAATGCATTCATAATCTAGGTTTAATTGACCTTAGATTTCAAGGGATTCCTTTTACTTGGTCAAACAATAAGGAAGGAAAAGAAAACATTAAAAGAAGAATTGATAGAGTGCTAGCATCTACTAGTTGGTTTCTAATTTTTCCTAATGCCATTGTAAAGCATCTTGTTAGAGTAGGTTCTGATCACACACCTATTCTATTGATGCCTAAACCTATTACAAGCAAAACTTATAAACCTTTTAAAGTTCTTAGAACATGGCTAGATCATAAGAAATTTGAATCTTGATTCAAGATAACTGGATTGATTCTAGTCCAGGTTCTAGTGCTTTCGAGCTAGAATTTAAATTGGAAAGCTTAGCTTTTATCCTAAAAGATTGGAATAAAAAAGTTTTTGGCAATATTTTTAGCAACATTGAAGCGTTGAATTCCAAAATTGAAAAACTTTATAGAAAAAATCCTTTACCTATCAAAGAAATAAAACAAACTCAAGATCAACTAGATTTATGGTATGAAAGATAAAAAGACTATTGGAGTCATCCCTCTAAAGATAAATTTCTAAAAGATTATGATTAAAACACTGTTTATTTTCACCAGTGTGCATCTAATAGAAGAAGAATAAACCATATGCATACTCATAGAGATGATAATTGTCTTTGGATAAAAGAAAATGATATGCTGAATGAGTTACTAATAAAACATTTCAAAAATATAGGAGTCTCTAGTGGTTCTTGAAAAAGAAGGGGTACCGAAATACTACCAACTTTTCGTTTTGGCTCGTGAGTCTTATGGTAAAGAGTCTGGACGATCTCAAAAATCAATATCCAAACCTCTAACTGGAGTAATCTCGACAGTTAGGTAATAACGTACTACTTGGTGCTTTAATTATAAATCAGAGTTATAATGCGGAAAGTAAAAGCACACAAGACACCAAACGTTTTTTAACGAGGAAACTGCCTTGCAGAAAAACCTCGGGACCTCGTCCAGTTTTGAACACCGCCCAGTACAAACTGACTACAAACTCTAGCCTACTATAAGACTTCGGTCTGGGATGTAGCAGAGACCAACTCAAGCCCTCCAAGCGAATTGGCTACTGTCGCCTTCCTTACGTCTCTGGATCCCCCACAGATCGTCACGCACTTGATTCCCCTAGCTGACGTCCTTTACAGGCCTAGGAGTTGCTTTGACCGATGCCAAAGGCTTTTGTCAGCAATACTGGGTTTTAATCCAAAACTGTTGACTTATGGTGTAACTGTCCTCTATCAGTTTACCATAAATAAGATGACTTCCTTCGGATTGTCAAATCCAGGTCATACGGAAGTCTACTTAACAAATCAGGGCTGACATGCACCTTGCAACGCCCAATCTGTATCTACCTCAGTTATAGATGAAGAACCACTAGGGAACTTGTATAACTGGAGCCAACTAGGTCTTACAACACCGTGTGCAGCCGTGCGTTGCTACCTTTCCAACCTTTACGTAACTTAACTAGTTCTTGAATAGCCGTATAGCAGAAGAGACGGACTTTAGAATAGACAAGAACTAAGATAGGTTACTAAGGTTACAGGTGATTCTGATCAACCGCTGAGGGATCGATCTACCTGTGCTTCCCAACTCTCAAAGGAAGTCTTTATAGTCGTAGGGAGTTCCCAGAGGAGCTGCAACCTATAGAGGATGACTATACCACAACAAGCCTTCACCGAAGTGAAAAGAGTTTACGCTACTCTCCCTGAGGACCTTCACGTATGCTTGATGCTTGCGGTATTTGTCCTTAGACACCTCTATTTATAGCACTCAATAAGATAGGTTGCTTTGGAATTAAGCAATCAATTACTTGTCCCACAAGTTAAGGAAACCCTAAACTTGCCAACCAAGTAATACAGATTAATCTCAATTGAAATTCCTTTTTAGATTTATCTGCCAAGTGTTTTGTTGGCTC
>JAJJMA010311621.1:0-12154 GCA_023529015.1 Papaver nudicaule
GGTTGATAGTATGTATGGTTGAGATTTCCTAAACTAACAAAATACAAAACTAAGTAGACTGTTAACGACCTGATGTTTTGTCCTGCATCTTTAGAGCCATTTGGTTTCTAGTCCACTACTCGGGGAAGCTGAGATGCTAGGACCTTAATCGGGTTGGTAGTCTACAACAAGGAGCCCAACTCTCCGAGAACACAATACAAGCTCGTAAATGATTTCTTCCCTAAACTTGTAACTTCTTAATCATAAAATGGCCTCTAAGATGAAGGCCAAACTTCAGTCAAAATTTGAAGAATGAAGATCATTATTATAAATGAAATTTTTTATGAGCATCAAGTTGAAGATTTGCAAAATTTCAATAGGAACATCAAAATCTATCCGAGAACGAATTTACGAAATTCTTAAAAAGCATTTATAAAGCTCAGGTTTTCCAAACATGACGGAAGACCGAAAAGAATTATTCAAGAGTATGGGTCTGAGGCTCCGAGGAGTACTGAATGTCGTCCAAGAATCCTAGACTAAGAATTTATACTACGTTATGTTCGGGAAGTGAGCTCTAAGAACAACTTTTTTACTCGTAGATGTGGTGTAGGTGTAGGCTTCGCAACTATGACATTAGATGTTAAATGAGTAAAACCTAGCTATACAAGCTATTGAGTTTGAAATTAAATAAACTTTCAATTACAGACTCGCTATCTTATAAAGTTAGGTTTTACACCTCTAATATCTAACCACCTGGGACTATTACGTCCCAGGTGGTTACATCTCCACCAAACATTACAACTGATACCAACAATTAACTGAATGATTAAGCAAATTACTATAACATGGGGTTAGTCGTGGGAATGTTGGGTGGATTTAAAGTATTTGAAGAGAGTTCATAATTTTCATGTGTTAGTCGCGGAAGAGTTTAAAGAAGTCTTTTAAAGTTTCTGTTAGTCGTGGGAGAGTCTCTGAAAGTCCCTAGAAAACCCATGTTACTTGTGGGGGGTTTAAGAAACCGTTAAACTCCCTATTAGTGGAATAACTCTACACTTTTAGAGAGTTTTTTGTTTTGGGAAGTTCTTGGAAGTTTGGTGTGTAATTTTGCCTCAATACAAATTTCTCAAAAGAGTAGAGATTTCGGGAGGGAGTTTAGTTGAAGGGAAATAAACGTGAAAGGAAGAGAAAGAAGTAAAAAGCAAAAATGCCTCACTGGTAAACCCGAGAATGTCTATTTTTGTTCTATTGATATCTTGAGATTCAGCCGTTGGAATATAATAAAATTCTAATATGTTGTTTACATAGTGAAAATCATAAGTTGTTGCATATGGGTAGACAATACTTGTAAAAGTCTTAGAGTTTATGTAGAGATTGTCATACTAAAATATTATGACTTAATGAAGTATACATATTAAAATTTCATCACATTTTAAGTATACATATTAAAATTTCATCACATTCTAACGGCTGAATTTAAAGATATCTATAAAACAAAAACAGACATTTTGTGATTTACAAGTGAAGTGTTTTGCTTTTTGCCTCTTTTTCTTTATTTCCCTCTACGGAACTCCTTTCCAAAATCTCTACCCTTTTGAGAGATTTGATTTAAGGAAAAATAACACATCAAACTTCCCACGACAAAATCTTGGCTAACTTATTTCTATTGGTACAAGATAGCATCTATGAATTGAATCCTAGGAAATCATATCACTTGAGCACCACAGAAACAAGTGGACTTAGATTAATGTGGTTTCACCGAAAATCTCTAGCAAACAAAAACTGCACAAAAGAGATACACATACTTACTGCAACTGCTAATTGGAGTAATTAATTTTATGGATATTTTACATACCTATTTTGCTTTCTAAGACAACTATGCCAAGTTGGTGACCACTGAGCACAATTCAAAAGTTTTCTTTGAATTTATGTAACTAGATACAGGTGCATGTGACATTGCAAATCACACTAAGTGTGAAAAGTAGACAATAAATAACTGATTAATCGTTCAAACTCATAATAATAGCTACATTTTCAAATATTAAAATTCCAATTAACCTAACATTATCTACACCTGAACTCCAAACTTTTCAGTAAGAAAATATGTGATGCAAAGAAACCAACATATAAGTTTTTTTTTTTTTTTAAAAACCAAAAATAATTTCAAAATTGTTTTTTCTCCTAGGCATTTTCACAAACAGTTAAGTCACAACACACAAAATTGAAAATAAAAATTAAGTAGAAAGTTTACCTGTAGTAGATCTTCTGTGCTTTATCCTTAGCATTTTGATACTCAGACCCTCGCCTTAGCATGTCTGTAAAGGAGCTGAGGTGGTGTAGTCTTTAGCCCGACGCCATAATCTTCGGAAACACATGCCAAATTATTGAACAATTAGATCAGATCTATAATTTGGGTATGTGTATCCGAAGATTATGGCTAGAGTTAATGGTTTTCTTTCCAGTCGCCCAACTCAGTATGTGCAAATGAGTGTAATCTTTCCAGTTCCAAGCTAAAGACGACACAAACTCGATTGATTTTGTTCGCAATCTGTAGTGATTATCTCTCTGTTATGGTAGAATCGCCATTTTGGTAAAGATGGAGAGGAATATTTTTGGGGTGTTTTTCATTTTCCGATTTCATCTGTTTGAGTAAATGAAATTTAGGTATTTATGGTCTAGGGTTTGACCGATTTAGGGTCTTTTTGGGGTTGAGGACATGTGTGGGCGCGTGCCAAAGCCGATCCTGCATTTTAAAGGGCCCTGTGCGAACTTGATTATGGGCCTTTTTAAAAGGTCAAAAAAAAAATTCCCCTAGAGAGCTATAACAAGATTTTTTTTGGATTTTAGCACAATAAATACTGGTTGCTAGCTAAGTTAATATAAGAGCCATATACACACTATGCATAATAAAAGAAGCAAAAGATAATAATGGCTCATAGTAGTTGATGTATACAGTATATAAGCCATACTTAACACAAAATGGCTCATAGCTCAATGGTTTGAGTATTAGCTATGAAACTAGAGAAACAGAGATTGAATCTTATATTACCCCAAAGCTAGTTTTTAATTCTTTCGGTAATAGAATTGGCTAACTGCATCTGGGCTTTGGAAGGTGTATATAATAAAAGGCCTCACATAGGGGGAGAAAAGGCCTTTTTTAGTGGGAGAAAAATCTAAGACAGGTCGGGCCCTGTGCGCCGCACAGTTCACACGGCCTCAGGACCGGCTCTGGTGCATGTTACATGTGATCATTCTTTTGACAGGCTACGGTAAAATGTAAAATTTCTGGAATTTTCTTTTAGTTTTTTTTTCTTTTTTTGTAATGAATTTATTGGGATGATAAAGAGTTTTACTCAGTGCAAGCTGGGGGCAGAGCTACAAGCTGAGCTCCAACCCCTTCCTCAATAACTAAACTTACTCTAGAGGTGGTTTCCAACATTTACAGTGGCATCATGCCTAACTAAAAAGTTCTTCGGACGCTTCGAGAAGTCGATAGTTTCATCCCCAAGTTCCCCAAGGGTCGTGAAAGCCAGAGCACCAAAGTTATAACCATGAGACATGCAGATATCCAGATATTTGTCACGCTTCTTTGCGATGGCTCTAGACAAGGCAATCCCAGATGGTGAGAAACTGGTGACACCAAGGCAAGTATCACGGCCATTTTTCCAATTGTAGACCAAAATGTCTGCAGGTCTAGAGCTCCCACCATCTTGAGTGAGAAAACCTAGAGCAGCTTCAACCTTGGTCGCTACACCGGCTCTGAAAAAAATATCCGCAAAAGTATCACGGACTAGATTATGGCGAAACTTAAGCCCCACTTCAGTCGCACAATGTAGAGCATGATCTCCATAGATATTCATATGTCTACCGCAACAAAAACATGGGTCATCTTCTACAAACAATGGTTTACCCAACCTGTAAGAAACAACGAAATTAAACTGGTGTGGGCCAATTTTTTGTCCAAGTCCATCTGCAGGGATTACGATAAGGTGATCTTGTGCATGTTGACTCTTGTTAGACTGCCACATAATTGTAATAGAAAATTTTGAAAACTCATATTTATCCCGGATTCCATCGTCTCTTTGAATATATGAAGGACCAAAAAGCCCGAAGCTCTTCTTTAGCTCTTAATTGTTTGCGATAATGCCAAAAAAATCAAGCCAAGTCTCTCCATGTCATGTTGCAGGTAGACGACATTTGTTTTGTCACCTATGCAAACACTAGTACAATATGTCACATAGGTCACATTTGAAAACCGTGTCCATAGACCTTTAGCTATGGTTTTTTTTTTCAAAAACCGTCATAGTAGTTGCCGTAACAAAAGGGTGCCTTTAAGGCTACGCAAACTTGGAGTGGCTTTTTCTCATGATTTTCCATAGTCAAATGTCCCTCAAAACCGTGTCTATATGGATCGTGCTTTTTCATTTTACTAGAGCATTGATCCTTTAACCATGGTTATAATACTTTTCTAGACACGCAATTTGATTTTTGTGTGACTAGTGTATACCTTAAAGACACGCAATTTGATTTTTGTGTGACTAGTGTATACCTTAAAGACACGCAATTTGATTTTTGTGTGGCTATTGTATACCTTAAAGACACGCAATTTGATTTTTGTGTGGCTACTGTATACCTTAAAGCCACTTGGATTTCTTTAAAACCTTGGCCTTTTTAGTCCGGTGACCGGAGAATGTGTCAGTCCGGTCACCGAGCTAGCCAATAAATTGGCGACACGTGTCAACGAGCTAGGTAATACATTGACAACATGTGTCACCGAGCTAGCCAATGAATGGACGACACGTGCCACGGAGCAAACCAATAAATGGACGACATGTGTCACAAAACATACCAATAAAAAGTGACACGTATCACAGAGCAAACCAATAAATGAATGACACGTGCCACCGAGCAAACCAATAAATGAAAGACACGTGTCACAGTGAAAGCCAACCAGTGGATGACAGTGTCACCGAGCAAACCAATCAGTGGAGGACATGTGTCACAGAGCAAGCCAATTAATGGACGACACGTGTCACAATGAAAGCCAACCAGTCACTACGCCACAGGGGCCTGTTTGTAACGGATATAGACGTTGCGCCGAATTAAAGCAACGTCTATTAGCGTTGCAAAAACGGCGTTACAAATTTTTGGCAACGTCTATTAACGTTGCTTTAATTATTTAAAGCAACGTAATTTACGTTGCTTCTTCCGTTGCTCTTTTTTATTTAAAGCAACGTTAGTAACGTTGCTCTTTTTATTTAAAGCAACGTTTTTTATAAATGAAGCAACGTAAGTGACGTCACCACACGTCACCACTTTCGTTGCACTTTTTGTTATAAGCAACGTAAATGAAGCAACGCCTACAAACGTTGCAAATTTTTTAATTAAAATTAAAAAAAAAATTACAAAATTCTGTAAATACGTATTTTTAAAAAATCTGTATCTGTATTTTTAGATTCCAGTATTACAAATTGTATAAAAATACAAGAACTAGCAAAGTCTGCAAGGAACATAGTGAAAATTCAAATTACCATAATGCCTCCCAAAAGAGAGTGTGACTGAACCATCCTGGATAAGTTCACGACCACCAAATGAAACACTAAAGTTCTCCATATGGATATCTTTCACAGCTGGACCCTTGACGTTGTCGTCATGGTTAACAGATACAACTGGCATCTCCTGTTTAGCTGCTTCCATTTCCGCCAAATGAAACAGACATTGTGCCTGTGTTGCGACAGATGACAAGACAAAATCAAAATTGTAACTAAATCCTGCATTGTTAAAGTAATTGGGAGTTTTATTTAAATGTCGGCGCCTCACCTCTCTTAGCGGCTCATCCTTCCTCTTTCTCCTTTCAAGTCTTGGCGTATCACGTTGAGTCAGAGTAAGACATTCCTGCAGCACCTCAGGTTGTTTCTTTGGAACTGCATCCTTGTCCATTCCACCAAACATCTAAAGGATGTTGCGAGACTTCACACTGCTAACTTGGGTTTAACCAATCCAGGCTTTGCAAACTTTTCAGGTAGCTTGATACAGACCTATATTTGACGACTAATCATTCAATAGCCTTACAGGACAATAAAATATCGTGCAAGTTAATCCAAAGGTAGTCCAAACCTAACACAGTAAGCAAATTGGGTGCACATATCACATTGGTTGACAGCATTGACTACCAAGGAGTATATCAATATACGATGGGACAAACATGGTACAGAGAGCATTTTCTCTAAAACAAGAGTACATGATGCAAGATACTTGTATAAGTCTTTCCAAATATGCCAGTTTTCCAAGTTCACACATGTTCTTTAAACTTGCCCGTGTGCATATACTAGATATGACTCGGACATTTTGTTCATGAAATCTGAGCCTTGGAAGAGACATGTACCTGACGAAGTGTACATAGGTTAAAGTGCAAGATTACCCGTACACCAAAAGACCTAATAGGAAGGAAGTTTCTTTTCAGGGACTCCCTAAAAATAAAAACAAAGTTAAAAGTCAGGGACATTGTTATGTGTGTGCCATTTTAATGTATCTTGTGGAGTATAAAGAAATTGTACAAAAGGAAAGCAAACAACAGGTAGAAAAACAGACAGGATAACAACGCATCACGCACAAAAGGGGGTTTGAAGTTGAATCCAGCCCATCAATGTGGTGCTCCCTAAAGACAGCAATAAGAACCTGAAGAATGCAAGCAACTCATTAGATCAAGAGTACAGATGCACACAATTGAAGGAACATTCCAATGGAACAGATCAGCAGTCATTACTTGGATCAGAAGTTACGCATTCAGATGTGTAAAGGCAACAGGTATAGCAAAAACATCATCTACAAACTCATAGAGTTAACTAAGAGCCAACTCCATTTAATCGCTATAAACACAACTAATCAAGTCGATAAACTCTAACAATTTGAGTATAGCTTAGCTGAACAGCCTGAACCTAAAATCAATTTGAAAATTGTTAGACTTTTCTATTCCTTTATTTTTCAGACAACTGAATGTCCTGCAACAGCTATAGACTGCAGTAATATACATATTCACTATGTACTCCATTTGCACTAGCTCTTTGACCTGAATTACCAGTCACTGATAGACATGGATGCTTAATTGTGAGGGAGTAACGCAAAGTGTGTCCTACTATAGAATCTCATCCCTTCCTTACCCAACACTAGTGCAAACACGGTACCGACAGCATTATCTTATTTATATACCTTACCAAATCCATGCTTGAAACTACACACACAAAAACAAAAAACCGAGAAATATGTTTAAACAGACCCAAACATGAAGAACCCTGACCACAAGTTCCCCTAAATTCACGTTTCCTTTGCCAATTCCAACAAGTAGTTAAACCCTAAGGATTGCTATGTTAGAACAACGATTAAGAATAAGGTAACTCGTAAGTGAGCATTATCTCAAAGACCATTGTACATATGACATAACATAGTAAGCCTTCTATGACTCCTGAGATAGTCCAATGACGTCAAAGAAGTATAGCAATAGCAATCAATATACACATCCCAACGAAGATCAGTACCGCTATTTATTCCAAACTAAGAAAGCCAAGGCCCAAGGCTTCTATCTAACCCTATCAAACCTAACAACCTATATCATGTATTTTACACACAGCAAAATGACCTGCAAAAGTTACAGTAGTATGCATTTCAATTATGTACTCCATTTGCACCAGCTGCCCTTTAAGCATATAGACACAGATCCTTAAATTTTAGTTTCCAAAGACCATTTTTCCTACTAGTTAAAACCCTTAAATATCACTAAGATAGAGCACGCAGATGAAGGGAATCCAAGAAACTATCAAATTTAATTAGAGGCAGAACAGCTCAAACCGTAGCTGGTTGTAACTATGAAGAGGGTTTTCATCGCTACAGTATGAGATGCTATGGCAAGCACCTTGCTTGGCAGTGAACAAATTTGCAGTGTTGATAAAATTTGCCTACAGAGAAAAAAAAGAGAAAAGCAGCTAAATCAATAAAAATTACCCTAGATCCAATAAATCGAAATACCCTAGATCCAATAAATCGAAATACCCTAGATCCAAAATTACAACGCAAAATCAATAAAAAAGACCCAAAATGGAAAAGCCCTAATTTCCTTTCTATTTCAAAATAAATGTAAATCGAATTGAAACCAGGGGATGATAGATCGAATTAAAACCCTTTGAGAAAATTAAAGGGGGAAGAAGAAGATAGGGGGAAGACTAATCGTGAGACTGAGTGAAAGAGGCGAAGAAGAAGAACATAAATCAAAACCCTCAGATACCATCAAATCCTTCGAGTTTATCATCTTCAAAACGGAAAAACCCTCTTTCAATCGTCCTTCAATTCTCTGTAAGTTATTCAAAACCCTAGTTCTGTTGAGAAAATTAAAACCCTAACATTTAGTTGCTAATCGCGAAATTTTGTGAGTGTAAGGATGATGATGATGTTGGTGGTGGTGGTAGTAGAAAGGGGGAAGAAGAAGATAGGAAATCAGATTTGGGGGTCGGGTTTAGTTCGAACTGGAGAACAGGAGAATCGCAGGAGAAGAGAAAAAAGGAAAAAAAAAATTCTAAATGAAAAAAAGAGGATAATACGACATTTAAGGGCAGAAATTCTATTTTCCGGTGAAAAGACAAACAAGCCCCTGCATGCGCAACGGAAGATAACGTTGCCGTGACGTTGCGCAATAAAAAAAAAATATTTACAGCAACGTTAAAAAAAAATTGCGCAACGTTATTTGACGTTGCCACGTGCGCAACGGCTATTAACGTTGCAGATGCGAAAAAAAAAATGTTGGGAATCAGGCCATATGGCGTAGTGAGTGGACGACACATGTAACCGAGCAAACCAATAAATGGACGACACGTGTCACCGAGCAAACCAATCAATGGAGGATACATGTCACTGAGCAAGCCAATTAATGGACGACACGTGTCACAGTGAAAGCCAACCAGTGGACGACACATGTAACCGAGCAAACCAATAAATGGACGACACGTGTCACCGAGCAAACCAATCAATGGAGGACAAATGTCACTTACCAAGCCAATTATTGGACGACACGTGTCACGAAGTGAACCAATCAGTGGAGGACACGTGTCACGGAGCAAGCCAATTAATGGACGACACGTGTCACGGACCAAACCAACAAAAGGACGACACGTGTCATAGAGCCGACCACTAAATGGATGACACGTGTAACAGAACAACCAATTAAAAAAAACACGTGTAAAACATCCAACCAATAAATGTATGACACGTGTCTCCAAGCTAACCATTAAACAGATGACACGTGTCACTGTCGGAGACCTGAAATTGTGTCGGACACGCACCGGATGTATCAGACCGGTGACCTGAAAATGTGTCAGTCTGTTGAACTGAGAATTGTCAGAGAATGTGTCAGAGAGTGTGTCAGTCTGGCCACCTGATGTGTCAGTCAGGTGACCTGAGAATGTGGCATTCCGGTGACAAAACTGTGTCAGTCTGGTAACCTGAAAGATTAATTATTGAAACCTCATAAAAGAAAAACATGGATTTAAATTCAAAACTCATTAATCAATTTTTCATTTATTAATCAATTTTACAATATTCAAGTTCAAGTGTTGAACTGTATCAACAGACCACCATCACACAAGCTATTTACAGTCTCATGACTCTCATCCTATAAAGAGATAGGAAGAGGACCTAAAAATCTGAGCTCCATATTTACACCACACCCTATCATCTACACCACTGCCGCGTCTTGATCACCATCCAATACCACCACCAACATCATCAACAATAAGCTAGAACTGCTGGAACTCATTTGTTTGAGACACAGTAAATGTAGTACTGCTGGAACTCATTTGTTTGTTATCTGCATATCTGCAAATCCATAACATAAAACAGTTCAAAACTAGAATGTAGCTGACAACTAGAAGATCAGTAGCACATTTCAATTGCATGAAACAATAAGCATCAAACATATCAGTGGCATTACCTGTCAAAAAGAATAAGCAAATGCAAGTCCAAAATCTGCACCTTGCATCTTACAACTTCATAGGTTTCATATATAAACTAAAGAAAACACACTTCTGTTGTTTTGAGTTTGTTACAATTTTCTAGTCATGTTATCCATATATACTAATATGTTCAGCGACATTCTCACAACAGTGCAACGAGAGCATATACAGTAGCTATATCCATTTGGCTATTCTGGTCCTAAGGCGAAACTTAAGGAAATTTGACAAGAAATTTGTCGAAACTTGACAAAAAAGAGCATATACAGGGTACAGGTCTATATTAGCATGTTATCATTGTACAAGTCTATATTAGCATGTATCATTCCTAATTGTAACGTGGTTCAAACATCTATTGGTAGTTGGATCAAGTATTGCTACCTTAAAAAACTTCCCTTCTATATCATCAAGCTTAATCTGCAACAAGGAACAAAAAAAAAATGTCAAAAACTTATTTTTGATAGAATCAAAGACCAACAATCCATGGATTTCACTAGAAAAAATAAGAACAAACCTGAATCTCTCTCAAAGCCTCAACAAGCTTCATATGATTTGGTGTCTGACAACCATAGTTTGACATGGCCTGCAGTACCAATAAACATAACACAATTAGGATGTACCATACTCATTCATTGATCGGTGACAAGGAAATACAACGCATAATGATTCCTAAAAGATATACTGTCATTTTTTTGCTCAAAGGTACGGGGAGGACCTAATCTGTACTCACCTTAAAATATTTTACAGGTAAAATACAGAAAACTCATGTTGCCACTAAATCATACATATACGAAATTCTAATCATTTACATACCAACACAGGACAAATCTCAACAAATTAAAGTAAGGTATGCAGAATCTTAACAACGAATTAAGACGATGCATAAATTGAATTCATATAGACAACCAAATCAACTACTATAAATACCAACACACATATTCACATCAAAATTGAATGACCTAAATCATCAAATCTCAATAAGACCTAAATATTTCAGTTAATATAAAGTATAAGTTAAAAAATATAGAGACAGCAAAAAGCACACTCCTCAACGCCACAATTCTCCTTCTTGTTCTTCTTTACCAACAAGTAATAAAATAAAAAGCAAGTAGAAGAATTGAAGAGCACACGACAATTTGCGCCATTACTTCTTTACTACCACCAAGTGATAAAGAAAGAAGTAAAATCACTTATCATTTACTCATAAAATCAAACATATAATCAAGACTATGCTACAATTCATATTACCTAAACAGCAAAAAGGCGCACTCCGTTAAGCCAGACCTCGACTTCTTCTTCTTTACCAACAAGTGATAATGAGATGAGGAAGACGGGGACTGCCAAACGGAGAACAACAATTTGGTGATGTACAGTTCATATTACCTAAACAACAAAAAGGCGCACTCCATTAAGCCAGACCTCAACTTCTTCATTACCATCAAGTGATAATAAAGAAAGTAGAATGACCTACCATTTCTCACATTAACCAGTTGACATCAAAAAGGCGCACTCTTCAACGCCTTGAATCTAAGCCTTGTTCTTCTTTACCATCAAGTGATAAAGAAAACAAGGCTCAGATGCAAATGACGAAGAGAACGACAATCCACTCAACCTAAGCAGCAAAATGGCGTTGTCAGAGTCGGCAAAGTTCTTCTTCTTGATTTTCTTTACCAACAAGTGATAAAAAAGAAGAATAAGAAGTTCTGAGTGACTCTGTGAGCACCAATTTGCTGCACTATCATCACCTAAAGTATAACATATGCAAAACAGAGTATAATATATGCAAAACACTAATGTACAAAGTGAAATTTGCAACAATTTGTTGCACTCTCATTACACAAATGACTACATGCTATCACACAAAATGTACATTGTATAACCAAATGTGCATAGCATATATGATTCGTTAACCAATTTCACATTGTACATTACACAGAGTGAAATCTAAACTTCAAATATAATTGTGTTTTCCACTAAATCATACATATACGAAACTATAATCATTTAGATAACAACACATGACCAATCTCAAAAAATTCAAGTAAGGTATGCAGTATGTTACTGATGAATTATGACTACTGCCGAAAATAGCAACACACATACTCACAGCAAATGAAAGACCTAAATCCTAAAATCTCAACAAATACCTAAATATTTTTTAAGCACAAACACATATAAACATC
>JAJJMA010311623.1:0-15297 GCA_023529015.1 Papaver nudicaule
TGTTTTAACTTGCGCCGCTTTACCAAGGAAGAATGCTACTTTCACGGGTACGAGATGACCATAACGCCTTAGAATCTTGGTATAAATACCAACATGAGCCGGGGGGACCCAAAATCCGCTAACCAGCTCAAACGAAGCGCCCTCGAAACCTATTTCCGAACAATCAAAAACAGGATCAAACATGGACAACGAGGTAGAGTTGCGAGCCACGCTGGCGGCAGGAGTACGAGCCATATTCACAACAGGGGAACGAGTTACGTTAGTAACCGGAGAACCTAGCGCCGCGGAAGCAGTAGGACGATTGACAATGTTGTTATTCCTAGAAGGCAAGGAATTCCTCATGCGCTTTTCGCTAATGGTGCTCTCCGCCTCCTTGTTTACCCATTTCCCCATATCCAATTCCTACAAAGGATTGAAAGTTCGAGTAAGCCACAGATGGTAAGGAAAAGGATACAATTCAGAAAAAGCTAACCACTCACCTGCTCAGACGGAGCTGAAGACGCGCTTACTTCTGCGTTGGTATCACCCGCGTGGTCGCTGAGAGAACCGTCCCCAAAAGAACCTAGCGCAAATAAAATATAGCAGCAGTATCAACGTTACAAAAGAATCCACTAAATTCAGAAACTCTCTTGATCCCCAACAATGCAATAGAGGTTGGGTATATATAGGATTTTTCGCAACTGAAAAGGGAAAAAGTAAATGCACCCACGTGTAGAAATTTAATACATACTTGGATCAGATAGCACGTGAGCAGAGGAAGACTAGCCCACGTGACGTACCCTTTCAGACATCGAAGAACTGAAAGATTCCAAAATAGCAGATGGTGAGTTCAGGGGGTTAACCCCACCACGCCTAACAGAACAGACTAAAGGTTGTAATCGAGTTAACCTCATCACATCAGCTGGCTTGGGACCAGCACATCTGTTACGACGAGCAAATTCTTCCACAAACTCAGGATTGCTTGAATGGGCAGGAGTTCGTACGGACGCGGCACGCTTCCTCTTTGAAGAAGTTACCAGACGCGCCTGTTTAGTGCAAGACTTATTAGAAGGGGAGGAAATACACCGAGGAATGGGGACTACGCCCGCTTCCCAATTCAACTTATCAAGCAAAGCCTTCCTACGCCACTCATGCTCGGGCATATTAAGCCACTCCTCCAAAGACCGCTTACGCGGCCCTGGATCATGAGCGCCGTCAGGCTACGCACCAACAAAAGCTTAAGTAAATAGGAGATTTAGGAAAAACGCAAACACGAAATCAATATGCCAAAGGGGCGGTTACTTACTGCAGCACCTCCGCCCAACACAGTGCTAGGCGCCGACAGAGGCGGTTTAGGGACCTTGGTCGCCCGCGATCGTCCATGTCTGCCAACAACTTTTGGGGAAGAGGGGGACTTTCCTCCTTGACTTCTGCTTCACAACTGCGTCAGGATCCAAAGGAAGAGGACCCCAAGCTGTCTCAAAAGAATTCCGAGCGCGACCCTTATTCCCAGGGACAAGCCTAAGAGGCTCCCCTATACTCTTCTCAAGCAAAAAGCGGCCGACGTGATGCATCTAATAGAGCTCGTTCTCGTCGTGTGCGTGATAAATAACAGGAGTAGTAACCAGAAAATTCATCACGAGCGTTAAAAAATCTTCCCAATACTTGTACCAGTCGGCAGAAACACAGAGAGAATCCCGACTAGGTTGATGATAACGGATTGTAAAGGGAGTAGGACGGCAGCGAAGCACGCCCCCCTCAGAATAGACAAACCTATCGTAGCAAGTCTCGAGCGAGACGTCATCCAGGATAAGAGGACGCAACGGAGGCAGAGGAACCCCCTGGTCAAAACCTGCTTGGCGGACGACCAGATCGAAGTTATAGGCCTCAATGGAAAATGCGCCCCCATAAAAACCAGGAAGGTAACCAGACGTTACTGACAAAACAAAATCTACTTCGCCTGCCTGGTCCACCCTCCGAGAATCAAGGATCTCCCCTTCAGTCGAATAAAAGGTGTAGGGAGTAGGCCCAACCCGACCGTCAGTGTATGGAGAAAAACCGAATTTGGTTCCAATATCCATGTACCTGGAAATGCTGTCAAGAGTCTTGGGTGATTTCCTATTATAAAGACGGGCGCGAGGGTAAGTATACACCATAGGATCCGGATAGACTTCCCCCTCCTCGTTGACCCGTTCCTCGACACCGTGAATGGTAAACGTTGGAACTGTCGGACTGGACCTCGGAAAACGATCCCAAGACCACATTTGGAGGAAACTTGCGGGGACGAAAGTCTTAACAGTATGAACGTTAGCAGCCCTTTGAATGTCAATCACGAGCAAGTCTAAATGATGATAAAGTCCGCCTAAGAACATGGGAACTAGAGGGAAAGATATGCCACGTACCATTAGAACGACCATCGGCATAAGTTCCTCCTTGATGGTATCCGCTGGGCTGAACTCGAAGACATCATGACTTAACAAGAAAAGAAGAAACACGGCCAATTGCAGCGTTTCTGAATCCTCGCCGTAATCCGGGCATTCCCAACGACCTTCTATCATTTTCGGCGCCCAGTACTTTACAAATAAAGGATAGGAAGAACGTCTTTTCTTCTTGCTTGAAGTAGGCACTTCGGTGTCATCCTCGCCTATTAAGCATGAAAGTCGAGCTCAGAATCAGCCACACAAGGTGGAAACATTCTCTAAAAAGAAAAACATGTGAAAGAGCCATTACCTCGCGTACCTTCATGTTCCTCGCCCCCTTCCAAATCATCGTCCTGGGCAACCTCGGCTTCCTTACCCTTTTCTGAATCATCGTCGGCTCTCTCAGCAAGAACATTCCTTGCGAGGTCTTTGGACTTCTTCAGAATGGTAACCAGATCCTAGTCTTTATTGCGCATACATCCGGCGATAGCTGACTGGTACCAATAGCAAGACCCATGGACTGGTAGCAGGGTAAACGCAATCACGTCCTCGAGAGTAATGGTTGCCTCTCCCCAAGCAAGAAGGAAAGTGTGGAATTAAGAAATCCAGCGTGTAACCAACCTGTTCAGATCAGAATTACTGCGTTTACACGAGCGATATTTCGACGCTTTGATAGCATCAAGGATGCCGATCCCTTCAAAGGTACGGGGATAGGGCTCATAGTCCACAATATAATCAACCCACGCGACCCAACCTTCCTGGGGCTGCGCCGTAGATTTATAGACGATGTTCGGGAGCTCATAGTCGCCGCGGTTTATAGCCAAACGAGAGATATGTTCAAAGGGAGGAAACGACCACCTGCTGCTATCTGGGCTCAATAACCACAAGGGGTCGGCAGGCAAAGGCGGCGACAGTCGATTCAAGAGGCGCTGATTGAAGAAGTCGTCTGGGTACTCGTTGCTAGGAAATGGGACGAAGGCGCTTTGAAGAGAGATGCTTCTGTTGAACAGGGTGTGAGAAAATAAACCATCTTCGCGATCAGGAGGTGGGAAGACATCAAGATTAGCATTCCCAGCGCCTCCTCCATCTGACGCGCCTTCAGGATTAACCCCCTCTTCTCGATCGGAGGCGATCTGATCATCTGGTAAGGGCTCGTGATCGCTCATTTTGGTAAAGGAAGAAGGAGAATAAAGAAAAGAATTGAAGAATTAACTAAAGGAGAAGGAGGCATGACTATTTATACGAGAAAAGTTAAGGAAGAAGGGCAAAGGAAAGCGTAACCGCTCGCCACCTAAGCCACGACATCAGTTTGAATGAGGAAACGTGCGCTGTCACGTAAGCCACGAACTGAGAAGATAACTGAAGGAGTGACTGGGGGACTTGGGGTATCCACATTAGTCCCCTGACGGTTCGGGCGGGCAGGATGCCGGGTCGACCGTCACCCATTGGAGACCCAAGTCTCATGAGGCCTAGTGGGCTTGACATGTGTTACCTAAGCCTCATCTAGTGGGCTTGAGTTAAGGGATTTTAGAGGTCCAAAGGATAAGGAGTGGCAATTATGTAGAAAATTAGAGTGACACATGGCAACTTGAGGGTAAGAGGAGATCTCTATAAATATGACTCTAATAAGATCATTAGAGGAAGAAGTTGAAGAGATTGGATCATTTCCTAAGAGAGAGAGAGAGAGAGAGAGAGAGAGAGAGAGAGAGAGTAAGTGAATCGCTACCTCTGTGACTCAGATCGGATTGGTATCTTACCCCATTCACACTTCTCATATGACATCCACCAAGCATTGAACCGAAAATGAACTGGGAAAACAAAAATACAATGATCGGAATTCCGTAACACCATTCCTACCTTTCTTAATGAGTCTTCCTGCGGGAAGATCCGAGATTCAATCCCCACAGAGGGTGTGCAAGGTAACTGTGTTGGTGGCCTGGGCTAGCCTGGCAGTGTAGCCGGCCCAGCTACCTGAGTCAGCCCAAGGGGTGGAACCCAGCTTTGACTTGCCCACAGAGAAAAACAGAAAATAATCCCATGCCTGGACCTTTCACCTAGTAAGAAATACAGAATTTTACATTATCTTCATAACACTCACAGTCACAGAAACCATTCCAACTTTTCTGGCTTAAAGTTACAGAAAGATGATTCCTTTTCTTTTATTTGTAGATTCATTTGGCTTTTCCTTGTATCCAAACACACCTTTTAGAACTTCTAGTACAGTGTGATAGGAAGGCGTGGGTGAAGGAAAACTTCAAGTGGTGAAAGTTTGGGCATGGATAACCCTGAACCTTCAGTCATGTTTATTGCTAGTCCAGCTGTGTCGAAATCGAATGCGTGAAGTAGTCGAGCCAGCACCATATGAATTGTCTGGCATGCGAAGTTGATTCCAGGGCACATCCTTCTTCCTGATCCAAATGGTAGGTACTCAAAATCTTGACCCAAAAAGTCCCTGCAAGCTTTATCACTTGCACCATCATCAAGCTGTGGAAGAAACCTCTCTGGTTTAAACTCTAGCGGATCAGACCACATTTGAGGGTCACGATGCATTTTCCATAGGTTGACCAATAAGCGTGTTCCTCTTCTCACTTTATACGTTCCTACAACGCAGTCTTCAGTAGCTTCATGTAATACAGAGAGTGGGGCAGGAGGGTATAACCGGAGTGTTTCCTTGACGACTGCCTGGAGATAGACGAGGTTGTTAATGTCTCGTCCCTCCACGTTTCTTTTCTGACCGACAATGGTGTCAAGCTCATTTTGGACCTTTTTTTAAGACATCCTCATGGGTGATTAGTAATGAGAGAACCCATGTCAACGTGATAGAGGTGGTGTTTGTTGCTCCCACGATTAGGTTCCAAAAATCGCAAAAATTTGGTTCATTAGATATTATAGTCTTATGCACTTCCAAAGCTAATTCTGAAAACCATAGAATTAGTTTAGCCCTCACACATAGTCCAAAATAGAGACACCAAAATCTAACTGTGGCCATCCCTCATTAAAAAAAAAATTAATTGTCAAATTACCCCCAATTTGGTTAGTGTCTAATTATGTGATTATGATTAATATAAATAATTAGTGTTAATGATTTAGCTAAATTAAAACTTAATTAAAATCAGAAATTTAATTTTGGGTTTTGGGGAAAAAGAAGAAAAAAAAAGGTGAATTTTTTTTGTAAATCTAGGGTTTTTGGTGAAAATTTTCTTCCAAACTCAAAACCTTGGATTTTGGGTGTAGTTTATTTCGTGTCTCTTCTAGGAGATGACAAATATCGATATAAAACTTGAAAAAAACCTAGATTTATAGAGAAAATTGCGAACCCAGAAACAGGTTCGGCTCACAAAATAATAAGCGAACCTGTTAAATGTAGAACAGTTCGGCTCTTTCGATATTTTAAGTTATGAGCCGAACCATGAAACTGAAACTGGAGAAGGCTAATGGTCAATAGGTTCGGCTCAAAGGTTAAATTTTTCGAATAAGCCGAACCATACAAACATTTCAAGCTGAACCTAGGAATTACACTAATGGTCGATAAAATACATGGTTCGACTGAAAATTCCAAAAAAAATTTAATCCAAACTGTTCTTCCCCTCAGAGAAGAACACAGAGGTTCGACTCTTGAAAAACTCCTCATTTGTGAGCCGAACATGTTTCTGTGTATGCATAAAACACTTTTTTTTTCGATTCTAACCATTTACATGAATTCAAACACATAAAAAACATTAAGGGTTCGCGTGAAATACCTTCTGGGGGGGGTCTTGGGTGCAATTTAATCGTCGATGAAATGAAGAAAAAAAAACAAAAAACAAGGGGGGCAATCTCCGATAAAGTATGCGATGCCTTGATTTCATATTACAAGTTTTATTGGAAAATTTGTGATTTTGAGATGAAAGTGGTGTGGTTGTTTGATTTTTGGGTTGAGAGAGTAGACGAGTAGTAGAAGAAGAGAGAGAAGAATTTTTTTTAAATGATTGGTAATGGAATTAGTAATTGATTAATAAATGGCAAATTAGTAATAAACAAAAGGGTAACTTAGTCCTTACACAATGGGGTAATTTGGTAATCCGCCAACACAAGGGCTAAGTTACAAACTTGAGGGCTATTTCTCCAGCTCTTTATTTATTGGGGAAGGATCATTCTAATATTTGGGCACCAAACTGTTTATAAAATCTCCACATTTGAAATCAATTTTTATTTTTGGTGACATGTTTACTTAGAAAGTTTTACATTGTTACAAATAATGAATACTAAGGTAGATTTTATTATTTACCAATTTTAATTTCATCGGTTAACTTTCAACGATTAATTTAGAAGTGACATATGGTGGTATTGATATGTCTCAGATTGCGTTCATTTTTTGTTGTATTATAGACATTTGTAAGTGGAACTTCTAACCAAAAAGTTAATTTCAAAGTCATTGTTATCTGGGTTTTATAGAAGGCAGTGACTAAAAATGTAACCCTTTTTTTAGTTAAATACAACCTTCACTTAAAAAACAAATATTTGTAATAGTCCGTGGACTATAAGTCCTAGTGAATAAATTTATGATACAAAAACTCCTTTTTATAAAAGGATGAAACAAAAACTCCATATTATACACAAGTGATACAAAAAGTCCAAATAGTTTAAATTAGGTCCTTTTTTTTTCTCCCAACCTACCCCTTCGATATAATATCTTTAATAATACTAAATACACCCAACTGTCCAAATAATAAACACACCCAAATGTTTAAATACTAATTACACCCAATATTTTAACAAAACCGCTACCACCACAGCACCACCGCCTCTGCCACCACATCTCCACCACCACCGCCAGGACTACCACCACCACACCACCGCCACCACACCACTGCCACCACCACCGCCACCAGCAAGAACACCACCACCGTCAGAACCACCATCACGGGCGCCAGCACCGTCACCGCCGCCCACCATCGCCAACACCCGCCTCCGCCACCGTCTGGACATTGAAACCAGAAAAAGTTTCAACCATATATTAACATACCAAAATTGGTTTCAATGACAAAATCGAATGAAACCAATCTTGGTTTCAATATAAATTAACCATTCCAACTACACAAAAATAAACTCGGCATTTCACCAATACCGACACTTGTTTCAATGACAAAACCGAATGAAACCAAATCTGGTTTCAATATAAATTTAACATTGCATCAACACCAATACTGGTTCCATTGACAAACTCGAATGAAACCAAATCTGGTTTCAATATATTGAATGAAACCAAATCTGGTTTCAATATAAATTTAACATTCCACAAACGACAACATTGGTTTCAATAAACAAAATCGAATGAAACCAAATCTGGTTTCAATATAAATTTAACATTCCACAAACACCAATATTGGTCTCATTGACAAAATCGAATGAAACCAAATCTGGTTTCAATATATCGAATGAAACCAAATCCAGTTTCAATATAAATTTAACATTCCATCAACACCAATATTGGTTTCATTGACAAAATCGAATGAAACCAAATTTGGTTTCAATATATTGAATGAAACCAAATCTGGTTTCAATATAAATTTAACATTTCACCAACGACAACATTGGTTTAAATAGAAAAAATCGAATGAAACCAAATCTGGTTTCAATATAAATTTAACATTCCACCAACACCAACATTATTGGCTTCAATGATAAATTTTGAATGAAACCAAATCTGGTTCCATATAAATTTAGCAACACCTACATTGGTTTCATTGAAAAAAATTATTGGAACCAAAGAAAGCACTCGACCAGGAAAACTCTTTTAGGTGATAAAATACAGGACATGCATAGATGAAATTAGAGAATGTGGACTACTAACTACCAGGCAGGGCCGGCCCAGCCATTATGCAGGGAAAGCGGCGCTTGAGGCCACACAAGGAATGGGGCCACAATATTGAAAGTTTTCTCGTATATACCTCATACGGAAAGACTACTAAATAAAGGGATTTAATGTAAACTTTTGACAAACATGGGGCAAACATAATATAAAGCAGATTCTATGGCGTAAATTAAAAACAGATTTTACGAGGGACCAAATGGTAAGAATGTTTGGTTATTTAACATCTTTTTTATTAACAGGGGGCCACAATTTTTTTTTGGCTTTAGGCCTCTAGAAATGCAGGAACGGCACTGCTACCAGGCTTAACTTCATGTGTCAAAAGTTTCATGCTACATACTAGTGCTACTATTCCTATGCTTGTGAGACCAAAGAAGACAACAACCTACGTAATAAGATCAACTCACAGTTTCAACATATATACCAAAATAAAGACTAGTTACAGTGAATAGTGGTCAAGATTTAGATTTTCATTTCTTAGCTTTCACATAGAAATAATTTTTAATCTGAGACACCACCACTTAAGGTACAAAACACGCTAGCTAGCTAGGATATATTCATACAAACGAATTGGAAAAAGGAGAAGTTTTTGTTTCTGATGTACCTTGAGGAATAGCACTGTGTAAGTTTGCAGCCATAATACACTGAGATAATTGGTTTGTCCTGCAATATTCAAAGGAAGAAAATGACTAACACCTTAATCAATGTATATAATGTACATAGAGAAGAGAAGGAGAGGAGAGGAAAGACGTGTATCTTACCCTACATTCTAATAAAAAGCAATACATACTAATAAAAAGTTGTGAAAAGCATAACCCGAACTTAGACCAAACCACCCAAATAACAAACATGAATATCTACATAAGAGCAAGCATTTCCACCGTAAAGTATGAGAAAAAGCAAAGCTAAAACTAGTATTATGCATTGGTGTTGAAACCGCCGGAACGCGTCCAGAGGAGTCGGGTCCGTCTAGGGGTTCGTGATTCTAGTTTAAGAGGGGTCACCTAAGTGTGCAGAGATGCATCAATTCGTTCATGAATGTTTTTAACACGAACGGTGCAAAATTAGCTCCTAAATGGTTCGTTATTCAAGAGCTATATTTTGTAAAAGATTTTTTTGAAGTCGCCACCTGACTAATGGGAGCCAGGTCCCAATTCTAGACTAGTTTGAATTCTTTCGGGAAAACAAAGCCTAGTCGTGACTTGCATGCTTATGGTCTAGTATCAGAGAATCCGAGTAAGGAGATTTTAGTACGGGATGGGAAGGTGTTAGGCACCCATCAACCGCCCAATCAGAAGATTGGCCTCTACTTCAGAATTAAAGGGGGAATCATTTAGTCTAATTTGTACAAATGCATTTTTTAGATTACAGATTTACACGACGAAATTTATTTTATGTGCGTCCTTTATGCAAAATGGAAGACCATTTGCTTAAAGGAAACCCACAATACTATCTAGTGGCAATATAAAGATCGTAAATTTCGCTCACAAAGTTACATGTGTGTTTTTAATATGAGAGGGGAAAACCACTCAACTCATATTTAGACTAACCCACACGGTCTACACATTATATGAGGTTAATTAATAATATTCCTATATTAGGAGAAATGCGTATATTAATATGGGGGGATTTTAAGAGCGAGAGGGGGAAGACCACTCTACTCACACTTATATTCGCCCGCAAAAATGATTGAAATTTCATATGCAAATTTATGGGTACGTTCTGATGGATATGAGAGGGGATAACCGCTCTACTCATACAAGAGTACACCACATGAGATAATAATGATTGAAATTTTATATGCAACTTTGTGGGTACGTTCTGATAGATATGAGGGGGGATAACCGCTCTACTCATACAAGAGTACACCACATGAGACAATAATGATTGAAATTTTATATGCAAATTTATGGGTACGTTCTGATAGATATGAGAGGGGATAACCGCTCTACTCATACAAGAGTACACCACATGAGATAATAATAGTTATAAACGTTAAATAAATATGCCAATATATACGTGTGACCTTAATTCATAATGGATGACCATTTATGCATATTTAGGTTCGTCCACAGTGCTGACGAAAACGATAATTAAGGAGAATTTTCCTTGAATACAATACCTGGGTTTAGGGAGATTTCCCAACTATCCCCTTTTGTCTTCTCAGTAAGTATGCTAAAAGTAATTAAAGTATCAGCAACTTAATGCTAATCTCTTAAAAACTTAAAGGCAATACTTGATACATTGCTCTAATATTTATTGTATTTTCCCTTGGAATAATATAACACTACTAACTAGCAAAGACTTAAAAAGCGTGAGCTTTTTCATTTTTGGAATGAGTGTTGTAGAGTGAGTGAGTAGAATGGAGTGTTTCTTTTTGTGAGTGTTGTTCGATGTGTGTTTCTTTTTTTTTGAGTTGTGAATTCCTTGTTTTAGTTGAATTCATTCCATGCCTTTTTTCCATTTGTAGTAGGGCCTTTTATAGTGTGGGAAAAAGAGGATTTGTGAGAGAAAATATTATTTTAAAGGAATGAAGTGGGAGACAAAGTGTTATGGGGTGAGAAAAAAAAAAGGGTTGATTGATTTTTGATTGATTTTTGGGTGGAGAAAATAGGGATGATTGATTTTTGATTGATTTTTGGGTGAGAAAATAGGGATGATTGATTTTTGGGTGAGAAAATAGGGATGATTGATTTTTGATTGATTTTTGGATGAAAAAATAGGGATGATTGATTTTTGGGTGAGAAAATAGGGACGATTGATTTTTGGGTGAAAACCAAAAGGGGCGATTGATTTTTGGGTGAAAACCAAAAGGGGCCTCCCTTTTTTTGGGGCCTCTTTGTTTTGGGGCCTCCTTTTTTTTGGGGCCTCTTTTTTTTTTTCTTTCTTTGGATAAAGAAAAGGTAGGATAAAGTAGCATAGATTTTGTTTTTCTAGTGCTAAAAGTGGAATGAAAGTGAAATGGTAGTGGGTGAAAGTAGGATGATACAGGGTAATTCATAATGGAGCAGGTGATATTATCTGGTTTGAAGGTGTTTTCTTCTTGTGTCCGGCTTCAAAGGGCTTTTTCTGTGTCCGGCTCTAGAACAACTTTCTTTTGTTGCGTTCCAGAGTATAAGCACGGTAATTTATTACTGGTGCGAAATTGGGTGTTAACAGCTGCCCCACTTTGAGAGAAAATCGCTTGTGGTTTACGAACAAAGTTACGAACTCAATTTCGCATCTTTCCTTTCTTCCCGTCATGGCAGTCAGGGGTGGTTCTGATGTTGACCAGGTTCGCCCTGGTTGAGCTTGTCGTCTTTTGGTAGTCGAGGCTCGCACTTGTTCCTTCAGCGAAGTGCACAATTCCTTTTGTTGTACTTGTTGATGAAAACTTCTTCGGATGACCGGTCTTCATTTCTCCGTTTTTTTTTTTTTTTATACGGAACAAATCCCAATAAAGCATGCTTCCTTCTCAAGCGTATTAAGGAAGGTGAACTTCATAACTTTATAAAAGGGCTGGAGAGTGTGATGGATTTTACCTTGCACGAAGCATTCTTTCTCTTTGTTATTTCTTCAGTATGTCTTCTCAACAACCAAGTACTGTTATTTCTATCTCCCCTCCCAGTTCTCCGGTACGTCCAAAGCGTATGGTGGGAGTCCTGTCTGACGTTGATAATCATGTCTCCAGAAGAATAAGTAGTAATCCGGTGAGTTTTTTTTTTTTTTTTTTTTTTTGAACTCCGCTTCCTGTAACGAATCTCACTTCTGGTATGTGTTCGGAACTGTGATTGGGCTTCTCCCCGTGGATCAATCGTCGGAGTTGTTGAATGGTGGTCAGTGCTGAGGTAATGTCAAGGAGTTCGGGAGATCGTATACCAAACTGGCTGGTTGGACTTTATCGAAGCAATAGAGCCATTCAACGACCAGGAGAATGTAATAACTGTAGCAGAGCGGTGGTGGGATGA
The DNA here is from genome assembly GCA_023529015.1 of Papaver nudicaule. Taxonomy (NCBI): domain Eukaryota; kingdom Viridiplantae; phylum Streptophyta; class Magnoliopsida; order Ranunculales; family Papaveraceae; genus Papaver; species Papaver nudicaule. The sequence goes on from JAJJMA010311623.1 coordinate 12,198, forward strand.
CACTAATTCTTTCCATCTTCCCCACTGTGAGCTTACCATCACTCCTCTGGATTTTTACATGATTACTGGAATCGGTGTTGGAATGGGACATCCTGTGCCTTTGGAACATGGCATGTCGGTCGACAGAGTCAAGTCGATATTAGGACCATTTTGCGGAGAGATCTTCTACCAGAGAAACTTGATTAGTTTAAGTGCTTTGAGGACGTCTTTTTCCAGCTCGGCGTTGGACCTTGCAGACGATGCTCAGAGAGATGACCCCACCGTTGTTGATGTCACTAGAGCTTTCCTTATTTATACCATGGGCAGCACCTTTCTTTCTTCATCTACTGGCCAACTTAAGACCAGTTACCTGGGTGCCTTTGCCAACCTTGAGTTGGTGGGCACTTACGATTGGGGAAGTTGTGCGATGGCGTGGCTCTACATCTACCTTAATCGAGTGACTCGACTCCAGACCAAATCCTTATGCGGCTTCTGGATCATCCTGCATGTGAGCATTATTTTCTTCATATTCTGCTAGTTGACGACTTTCTAACTTTCTTCTTCTTCTAACCAATTCTTATTGATTTCGACAGTTTTGGTGTTACGAGTATATTCCTGCGAGCCGTCCAGCTTTTGACAATAGCCCTTCGAATAGACAAGCTTTCCCTCGAATGCGTAGGTGGAAGGATGCCTTGCGACGTAATTCATCGGTATACATTCGTCGTTGTCTTGAAGATGCTACCGTTGATTCTGTGAGAACAAACAATTTTTATTTATTTTTTTTTCCAATAATAATGATTTTTTTTTCCAATAATAATGATTTTTTTCAATAATAATGATTTTTTTTTTTTAGATTTGTTGGGAACCGTGGGCCGACTATCCGATCGGTCGGGATCATAAAGCTTTCTGTGCCGCTGCGCACAACACACTTCGCTACTTGTTGAGAGGCCCAAATTTTTGCGCTTGGTATCTCGGGGACAGATTTGGACGACAAACTGGTCATCCAGATGCTACGCCACGCTTTCCTCCTCCTGCAAAAACATACTTTAAATTTGCGACCCTGCATGAGTTGAATGACGTGTCTAGCATGGTACAACCTTCTTTTGAGGAGTCAGTCGATCGCGGGTTGAATTTCGAGTTGTATTGGAGGAATGCTTCTTTTGGGCCAGCTAATTATCCTCGCGCTCGTGTTGAAAATCCTCTGGTGGAAGAGTTTGATTTTGCTCTGCGACCGTTGTTGGTGGGATCTTCCAGTAATTCCGTTCCTCAGACTTTATTTCCCAGCTTGGGCCATCTGATTCCTCCATGGGATATAGAGATACCTATCGTGGGTACTTCGAATGGGATTTCTATTGAAGGTGGGTCATTTGACGAACCAGGCGTTATTGGTTTACCTCTTCCTGATGATATCCCCGAGGTATAGTCCTCATTTTTTTTTTTTTTTTCACTTGACTTATTGATTTCTTCAGGTTTCCCGAAGTCTTCTTGAGTATCTTCTTCGCTTGGTGGATAGTCGTGAGCGTAGATTGAAGTCGGTGGTGAATGAGCTGTATGAGGTTATGCTGAGGCTGGATGAAGCCACCAAGGAGTCCGCAGAACGACAGGCGCGTCTTGAATCTCTTTATGAAGAATTATCCACACTTCAACAACTTTATCGGGAAAGACCTGGCGAATGAGTCGGACTGTACCCGATCCGTGAAGAGTATGGGCTACCTTTGTATTTCAGGTATCTGATGCGTGTCGAATCCGCACAAATATACTTAAGTCCTAAACCTTCACAATATATATAATATAATATATAGGTAAGAACAAGTTCGTCCACGAAGAGGTAATGATTTGTTATTTCAATATTTGAATCATAAAGTAACCAAGGGGGGGGTTGTTTGTTGTTTTAAACTAAAAGTAAAATAAAATAAAAGCAAATAAACAAGACGCAAAGAATAATCGAAAGTAATCAAGAGTGGAGAATATTGGTTAAGGGTTCATCTTAAATTGCTTAACATGCATATGAATAATATATGGAGTGTCAACTAGTTCTATCATCATCAAAAGCCCTAGACTACATCATCGCGAAAATATTCCGAAATTTCCTAATGTCATCACACACCATAACGATGAATGTGTGAATACTACGTAGAGAATAACTCGACACCATGAGTAATCGAGTTCAACTCTCTAAGAGCACTAAGTTCCATGAAATAGAATAATCAATGCAATGAACCACCATGAATGGTTCATTCAACAAAGGTTGTATCCTACATATGACTCTCGAAGCTATCACCACCTCAATAATCATGTCGTGCTACTTCTGAATAGGTTCTTCAACTATTCTGTATCTCCAAACCTAATTCTAGCAATAGGTATAAACATAATCTAACTCAATTGGCCACTTGAATCAAAAGACATTCAACCTTAGTGTAATACATCAATCATACACTCATACGCATAGTAGAATAAAATCGATAATGAATAAGAATAAGTTTAACTCCATAATTAATCAAAACATGTCTTGCAATTTAAAGACTACATCCTCAACCAATAATAAATAAATTAGCTACTCATGTTCTTAATAAAAGCAAAAGAAATCATTATGTTTGTGAAAGAAATCATAAAAACCCGTCGTCCCGACGCTCCAATCTTTCTCCCAAAGTTCCACCTCGAAAATCGTGCCCAAAACCTAGCTTTCGCCTCGCCTCGGGAACTGTTCCAGAACTCCTCTCCAACTTCCGTCTGTGCGTGATGAAAAACTCTGGAACTCTGACCCTCTATTTATTCACGTCCCAATTCTAAAACAAAACCCTTTCCTAAACTCATTTAAAACCTGAACCCAGCTGAGCCCAACTAATTTTCTGACCCAATCACTCGCCTAGCCCAGCTGACCATGCCAGCCCAGCTAACCATGCCAGAACATGTGCGAGTCGCACGCTTACGCCTTCATGCCAGTCACACGCCTTCTTCCTCAGGCCACACGTGCGAACTGTACGTGTGCTATCTTCTTCCTCAGCTCTGTCGGTTTCAATCTTCCGACAGTTACACTTTCAGCTCCATGAACAGCAATTGAAGTTCCTCACCATATCACACACCAAACAGCCATTCTCATTGACAATCAAGCAAAACCCAT
>JAJJMA010311637.1:12171-40388 GCA_023529015.1 Papaver nudicaule
TTCTGATATTTTTTTTTTTTTTTTGCCCAGTGCTACATGATTTTTTTGCCCAGATAAGCAACATCATCATGCATTTATTTTTGAAGTGTAGTAAGCTGCAACAAATACCAAACGATATAGGGTTCAGTCTATGGCACGACATTGAGAATACAAGGGACATTCTTCATAGCTGTGTAGAGCATCAATTGAGGGATGGAAAAAAGACTGTTTTCTGGGAAGACTGATGGAGTCAGAAGCGTTCTCTATCGAACAAATACCCAAGGTTGTTTAAGCTTAGTAATCAAAAGAAGGCAACAGTTCAAGAGGTCTATGGTGTGGATAATTATGGTGTTGTCTGGAATTTAACTTTTACTAGAAGGCTTAACCCAGCTGAGAGCATAGATTTGTTAGAGTTAAATCATGACTTGAGAGATTTTCGCCTTGACAGTGAACATGGGGATAGGTTTGGAGGCGAGTATACATCTAACAAGGCGTATGACTATATGCATCAGGGAGAAGAGGATTACAGATTCAAGCAGTTGATGGCTAGGAAGAATATACCACCGAAAGTAGCCTTCATAGTGTGGGCAGAATTCCATAACTCAGTCCCGACTAGACATATGTTACAACATAGAGGTTTGAATCTAACTTCTACTGCGTGTATTATGTGTAATGGAGAGGTAGAAACAACTGATCACCTTTTCGTCCACTGCGAATGGGCTTCTTGTCTATGGCAATACTTTTTGAATTCCTGGAACACAAGCTGGGTATTGGCGGAAAATTTCGATCAAAATTTAAAGGGATGGAGGCTCAATAAGTTAAGCAAGAAGCAACTCATTATATGGCAGGCCATTCCTTTTGCCATATTATGGGAAATCTGGAAAGAAAGGAATTCGCGACGACATGGAGGGAAATCAAGAAGCAAAGAGGCATTGATTAGAGAGGTAAAACTAGACCTACAACTTTGGAGTTCTCCTGACAAGGTATTCCAGGGTACTCAACGACACAGCTTCTATTTCATTGGGACACAGTGATAAAATCTATATGTAATTGAGCTACTGCTCGGGTTACTCTAGGTTAAGCCTAGATGCTTGTGTACAGTCATGTATATATGTACATTGCTCTTTTCTTTGAATATATAACCTTATTATTCAAAAAAAAAAACAAATACCAAACGAGACTAGGTCATGAGTTTTATTATCATATAACAAATGCATTATCATTTCATACTTGAAGCACTTGCAGTTGCAAAGCCTATATATATCTTTCTATCAAGTATCACCCAAGGAGAGTTTAATGGGTGATTTTTCTTTGTTTGAATTTTCTTATTTTACGATCCCAAGAGGTAATTGCGGTTTGAGATGTTGGGGAAAACTTGAAGGGATATGTCCGAAAATACAAGTATAGCTTAAGATAAGATATTTAAGGTTTTCTGACGGCAAAGTTCAACTAGTTGGTCAATATGATCTATTGGGGTTTTCAGAGGACAATATTCTATCATGGTCAATAATACTTGTTAGGGTTTCTAGACGCCAACGGTATGTTAGTTGGTCATTTAGTATGTTAAGGAGATTGTTATATTTTGATTATTTTCTTTGTTTTGTGTTATATAATTGACTAATTTTTGTGTAAAATATCAAGTTTCTGTTTGTCTCCAATCTTGTAGAAATAAAAGATATTTTTACGTGATATTAATATAGTTTTAATAAAAAATTTACTACGATATCATAATTGTGTCGTTAGATAAAAAACAAATAGGAAGGTGAATGCATCAGTATAATTTGGCATATGAAATATACAAAGTATAATTTCAAGTACAAATGAAACGATTTTTTTTTTTTTAATCATCATCGACTGAAAGAAGTTTATAAAAGTTGGATGGGAGCCTCGCAACAAGTTGCGCTAGACATACTTTTTTCTTTTTTTTTTGAAAGAGAAAAAGTATGAAAATATTGAAATATAACAATGCGATAAACATTTTTAAGTTAATCAACTTGGATAGGAGTAGGATAATAGGGAAGGGCTAGATTCTCGATGAGATTAAACGTTCATTTGCAAACTAGAAAATGTTGATCTCGTAATTGAGATGAGGTTAAAAGTTCATTTGCAAACTGGAGATTGTTAAACATGGAGTGGCATCATTTGGTCACTAAATTTATATCCCCTGCTATGAAGATGGTCACTGAAATAATTACTTTTATGTTCTTGTATTTATGTACTATTATTTATCATTGTCAAAATCATAGTAATCAAGTCCATGAGAAACGCCATTGAGCCTAAAATCACAAATCATGTACACGAACTAGCTAGGGAAGGAACAGAAACAACCCATTTTGTTAAATTGTGAGTGCTACTTGATGTGTGGTATTGTATCATGCATTTGTTTGCTTTTAAGGTGTACTTACTAGTAAGTACTAAGTAAGTTGAAACTGAAGAATACTCAATAAAATTAAGGTCAGGAGTTTTATATTATCACACACCAATATTGCATTTATTATTTCACCCTTAAATCATTCACGAGGACTATATATCTTTTCTATCATGTGTCGTCGTAGGGGAATTAACAAGAGATTTTTCTTTGGTCAATTAGTCTTGATGATTTGGTATCATGTAAACTCCAGAGTGGTGATTGGGGATTGAGGTATTGGAGAAAACTTAAAATAACATATTGCCATGTTGACTCAGCTGATCGAGCTGGCTATATTTGAAAGGTATTTAGTTGGTTAGAGCTTCATATATACGTTAAACTGTCCCTAATTTATACTGTTCTAGTCAGAAAAGTTTAATTATGTATTCCGAATTTCACCCCTATTTCTATGTTTTAGTAAAATGTGTATACTTAAACCAGCAAGATTACAGAAATAGAATCAAATTAGGTAGCACCTACTTAATTATTATTATACTTGAATTTGAAATTTAATATGACATTTTAATTTTGAGTTTATAACTTACCCTTTTATTTTTTCTAATTTACTTGAAACTTACCTACATAATTACAAAGACATGAATGATGAAAGTAAAGGAGTTTTATTAGAGAATAAAAGGTGATCCGAGAAGTACACAAATTATTGTCATTTCCTAGCTAAGTCAATTCGATGTAGTATTTGTTTGACTCGGCCTAACTTGTATTAGTACCATTTTTACAACTTGGCTTTACAGGGATTCATGAGTAGTACTTACTGCGATGAATACTCTTTTGCTCATCAAGAACAACCTGAATTCCCCGTGCTCAATACTTCCGTAGATAATAATCAAGCTGTATTCCAATCTGAGAGTTCTAATGCGGTGCCAGTTGCGCATCGATCCATTGTCTCAAACAAGAAAAGAAAGTCCATTGCTGATACAGATGGCAGTTCAGGGAACTCTTCCAGTCTTGCTGGTTTAGGAGGAGAAAATGAAGCCAACAAGAGAAAGAATGTATGATTGATTAATTTCATGTGTATTTTGAAGTTTTAATACTTTTTCTTTAGGTTAATTCTCTCTATATTTTGTTGGTTATGTTATGCAGAGCATAGGAACCAAAGGAAAGAAAGGGAAAAACAACACGAAAGACTTATCACCAAAGGAAGTGATCCATGTAAGAGCAAGAAGAGGTCAAGCTACTGATAGTCACAGTTTAGCAGAAAGAGTAAGTTTTCTACATTCTAAAGTCAATTGTCAGCCTACAAGTTAATTTCAGTTGATCGGATCATGGGCGAATCCATGTATGGGCAGGTGGGGCATATGCCAGAATTTGCCTCGTCCGCAGAACCCCCTGAATTGCTCTTTTATAGATTGCTCTGAAATCCTACCTTCAATCCCGGCTCCGTCTTGTTACTGATAATACTCGTCAGATTACAAACTCTTTGTTTTCCCATACGTCAAGCTAAAAAATCTATCAAAAGCTCGAGTTAATTCTAGTTCTTATATGCCCACTTATTTTCAGGTAAGAAGAGAGAAAATCAATGAGAGACTAAGGTGCATACAACATCTTGTTCCTGGATGTTACAAGGTACACAATAAATGGTATCCAAAGTTTAGTTCTCTTAAATCATAGTGACTTTTTCATTGACTTGTTGCGTCAACATTTTGATTTTGTAGACAATGGGAATGGCTGTAATGTTGGATGAAATAATAAAGTACGTTCAGTCGCTTCAAAACCAAATTGAGGTGAGACTCGTCGTGCAAGTGTTTCAATCACATTTACAAACTAAAATAATTTTGTAGCAAAAATACTGATAGTAACTCTCTCTTTCGTTTTTCTTTTTTAGTTTCTTTCTATGAAGCTTACTGCAGCAAGTACTTACTTCGACTTCAACTTGGATATGGAATCTTCCCAAGCATTCCAGGTCCTAATCTTATAATTTCCTTTATGAAAGTTGTGCCCTCCTTTTCTGTTAAATATTTTGTGATCAACTTAGAAATATCAAAGTGCACATTTGTTGGACAACCTGTAGTCTTGTACGCGGCTGCTAAGCCTCGGGCAAATCTACCCTGACAAGTTCACTTATGAAATTATTCAAGTTCTGATACAGAAAATGAAGGAATGAACTGACTGGAAGTATTATTTTGCAGGGGACAAATGCATATGATGCCCAAGAGATGGAAGGGTATGGAGGACTTGCCCGCACTCAAGTCCCAACGTTTCCCCTTTGAGTTAAAGTCCAAAAAAGTTCTCTCTGAAAAATTATGTCTCTGTCATTTCATTTCAAGTACTAGTAGTTATACATAGCACACATTAAATGCAATTACAGTTTCCTAGATATGGCATTCTTGTATGTCATTAAAGGCCTTACGTACAACTCTCCGAGGCTCTTTGGCTTCTTTCCTGTCTGAATTATGCGGCAACCATTAGTTCAGCCGAAGGGGATCCAGATCTCGGTACGCGAGTCTCACTGGAGTTTCCAAGGGCGAGGTCACCAAAAGGCTACATATTGTTTTAGGCAACTACCCTGACTCTTGACAAGAAGTCCCCAAAAAAGAACTATCCTGACCCTATATTCTAAAGCCAATCTGTCGTTTGGTGCGCATAAGTTTTGTCCAAATTCGGACTTTGTAACAAAAAATAAGTTAAGTGATACCAGACTGTTACTGTGAAAAGACCCTATTATGGAGCCATTTTGTCCTCCACAAGATAAAAGGAATGGGATTTCATTTAAGAATCAATAATATTGCAGAATCTTATACCGCTGATCCTTGTCCTAACCGAGGTAATCAAGCCCAAGAGAAGTCACTGTGCCCAAGCCCAAAAGCCAGATAAAGACCGAACCAATGTTTTAAAACCCGGACCGGACGACGAACCGGAAAAACTACTGGACCAGGATCATATGGTTCAACCAGTGGTTCAACCCGGGTTCACTGGGTCAACTATATAAGAACTTAAGAACCTGTAACATCTATATTTCTGAAAAACTGATGAAATACTAGCATCAAGAACATTTTTGGAATAAAAAAAATCAATAAAAATTAACTCTTAAAAATAGGTGATGCACCATAAGTTCACCGTCATACATTAAGAGTTTTAGATATTAAAAATCAAATATAACAACTAATAAGTAAGTAGTGGCTGAGCAGTAGCTTTTAAGTTATAATATTGAATTTGAAGTTTTTTTTTCTTTTTCCGTAGACTTTATAGTTTATTGGGTCGAACCAGTTAAGACCGGACTGGGTCGTCTGGGTTACCGGTCGGGCCTGCTGGGTCAGCTGGTTTTTGAAAAGAGAGCGGTGTTTAATATAGTTATTGGGTCAGTGTTAACCCAACCCAAAAAAATGACTGGGTCACTGGTTTACTGGTCCGACCGGCCGGGCCGGGCTGGGTTTTAAAACACTGGACCGAACTTCTACACATTTTTTGGTGAACTAATTATAGCAACATTACCATGCATTTATTTTTGAAGTGTGCAGTGTACTACTAGTAAGTTGCAACCAATACCAAACGGGACTAAGGTCATGAGTTTTATTATCATTGAAAAAATGCATTATAATTTCACACTTGAAGCACTCGCAAAGCCTATATATATCTCTCTATCATGCATCACCAAAGGAGAGTTAATGGGTAATTGTTCTTTGTTTGAATTTTCTGATGTTACCATTCGAAGAGGTAATTGGGGTTTGAGATATTGGGAAAACGGGGTTTGGGATATTGGGGAAAACTTGAACGAATATGTCAGAAAGTTTCTGCATAGGTTAGGTTGAAGGGTTTTCTGGAAGGAAAGGAATGCAAGGATTTTCAATAACAAGAAAAGAAATTTGACAAGTATGATTAGAGATATCAAACTTCAAGCCTATTTTTGGGCGGAAGCTAACACTAAGATGCTTGGCTTGACGGCTAACACGGTTGTTTGTTTATGGGACTCATTTTTCTCTTGTACTTCTTAAAAAACCTTGTAAGTGTAAGCATTTTGTTTGTTTTTTTCTTGGGTGACCGAATCCCCTTTCGGTTTCCTTTTTTTTGTTCGGTTGTATTTATTGGGTTGAGGTACCCCCTTAAGTACCTCTCTTTCAATGAATTTCTCCTTTTGACCGATCAAAAAAAAAAAAAAGTAATAAACTCAACGGACCACAAGATTTCCTAGGGTTTCCCGACGGCAAGATTCTGCTAGTTGGCCACTGAGTCTATTAGTGTGAGTCTGTCATATTTTTATTAATGTCCTTGTTTGGTGTTATATAATTGACTCATTTTTGTATAAATTTTTTTTTTATTTTGTATAATTTTTTTTCACGAGATATCCTGTTTCTCTTCGATTTTGCTAAAACAAAAAAAATATTTTTACGAGTGGTTGGATATAGTTTTTTAATACGACATCACAATTGTGTGGTTGGATAGAAAACAGAAAGGAAGGTGCATTTGTTGAATTTGGTATATGAAATGTACAAAGTACCATTTCAAGTACCAAATGGAATGAAGTAAATAATTTGTAACAAATATGAAAATATTAATTAATAACAATACAATAAACATTTTTAAGTTAACCAATTAACTTCCATGACATTAAACGCTTATTTGCAAACCAGAACTGTGATCTCGAAATTGAAGGTGTAAAACGTGCCGAAAAAGCAGAATACATCATGTGAGTCGTGCTGTGTGTCGTGCTGTGTTGTGCCACAAATTGAAACGTGTTGTGTTATTAGGTGCTTTTCTGATCACAAATAAAGCACGACATGACACATTAGCACGACATACGGAGAACCGTGCTATGTTGTTTTGACACACTTGATTTACATGTTCCCAAATAAAATGTTTTCGGGATATTTGTATTTTCAAAACTATCAAAATTTTTGCATATAAAGTTTTAAATTACCTAATATCACAAAATTTAATTATTAAAAGTATATATTTTTTGGTGTGAAATATACACGAAATAAAACTATGATGTTGTGCTTTAGATGTGCTTTATGCATGTTTTGCTACATTGTGATGTGTCGCTTACTGTGTTGTGCCGTGTCGTGCCGCATGCACTAATTCGCGCCGCGTGTAATTGGGCAGAACAACACAACATACTAAGTTAGTGTATGATATTTGTTAAAGGGAGAGCAAAATATGATCTGAGGAGAGCAAAAATCCTAATCAACTCACTGAGTAGATCTGATTCAATATATTTTGTGACTCAGTCTAAAATATAGAGCCGTGTGTGATCTTAGTAAGGACATTTTTGGCAGACTCGAAAATATATAGAGAGTTGGACCGATCCAGTGAGTTCACTATGATTTTCGCTCTCCTCGGATCACATTTTGCTCTCCCTTTAACAAAAATCTTAATGTATTGTAGTGTGCTTTGTTGCATGCTATACTGTGCTGTGACCAAATTTTAATGTGTTGTGAACATAAATGTACTTCCATGAGATGAGGTTAAAAGTTCATTTGGAAATAGAGATTGTTAGACACGGAGTGGAATCATTTAGTCACTAAAATATTTACTTTTATGTTCTTGTGTTTCTGTACTATTACTCTTGCCAAAATCAAAGTAATCAAGTACTCCAAGAGAAATGGCACTTAGCGTAATATCACAAACCATATACACGAACTAGCTAGGGAAGGACCAAACTTCAACCCATTTCCTTATACCTATTTTTGGTTTTTCAATTTATTTATTTAAATAGTGAGCGCTACTTGATGTGTCTCATGCATTTGTTTGCTTATAAGGTGTACTTACTAGTAAGTTACTTGAAACTGAGCAATACTCAATAAAATTAAGGTCATGAGTTTTATATTTTTTTTCGAGTAGAAAAGGTTATATTGATAGAGAAAAATTTATGTACAAAGTATGTACAGGTTACAGACTAAAATATGTACAGATTGGCCTATAGCCCCTTGATAGACTAAAGTCTATTTGAAACTTTCAAGAACCTCGTTCCATTGGAAAATAACCTGACTGGCAGTGAAACCATTAAAAGTGTCCTTATCAGCACACCATAGAAGCATTGTTTCCTTTACCTGTCTTATTAAATCCTCAACCATTCTGAATTGGCCACCATGAACTCTTGAATTCCTTTCCTTCCATACTATCCAAATGATGATGAATGGCAGTAATTCTGCAATGTGCCTGAGCCGCCCTTGTATTCGCATTGTCCTCCAGATTTCCAATAAGCTTTGAACCGTTCTAGGCATTACCCAATTCAACTGAGTTGTCGAAATAAAGTGACCCCATATCTCTCTTGCCACATCGCAATGTAAGAACAAATGACTGTCAGACTCTACCTCCTTGCTGCACATAATACAAGTGCTTGACTGGATTGGAACTCCTCTACTTTGTAGCATCTCCCTCGTAGGAATTGAATGATGCATTATTGCCCAAATGAGGAATTGAACCTTTGGAGTTATGAGTTTGCAGTTGAGTATATTAGAAATGCTGCTGTCTTCAATATCCCCTTGAATCAAATCGTACGTTCCTTTCGCCGAGTATTCACCCCCAATTTTGTCATCCAAGTCCACATTCAGCGTTATACTTCTCAAAGAATGCCTTAGCTCTAATAAGTCGATGCTCTCCGCTGCATTAAGTCTTCGAGTGAATTCAAAATGCCATTTTTCATGTTGTCCAGCTCTGTAAAATTCACGCACAGATCCATGTTGCTGACAGCTGAGTCTGAATAGCCTAGGAAATCTGGTAGAAAGAGTTGTGTTTCCGGTCCATGAATCATGCCAGAAGTCGAGTTTAGCCCCATTATTAACCTGCAAGCTACATGAGAGAAAAAAATCGTTAGTGGTTTTGGCGATGTCGTGCCAGAAACTTCTTCCAATCGTGTCTGTTGGAGAAAGAGGGCATATGTTCTCCATTTTGGATTTAGTCTTCTCGCATATAATCCTACGCCAAAGAGCATCAGGTTCTTTATAGTACCTCCAATGCCATTTCGCCATCAATGCTCTATTAGTATGCCTTAAGATTTTTATCCCCAAACCACCTTTCTTTTTTGACTTGCATACTTTATGCCAACCAGCCCAACTCATCTTTCTCTCCTTGTCGGTTGCACCCCAAAGAAATTTCCTCATTATCTTCTCAAGCTTGTCTTCTATTGTCCATGGTATTTTGATTAGAGACATGAAATAAGTAGGCAAACTTTCTAAAGATGATTTAATAAGAGTAACCCTCCCGGCTCTGTTTAGGTATCTTCTTTTCCATGGAGCTAATTTTTTCTGCATTCTCTCCACAATCACCTCCCATACAACCAAATTTCTTCTTGTTGCACCAATTGGGAGTCCCAAATAAACTGTTGGAAGCATCCCAACCTCACATCCCAACTCCAAAGCCAATTCATGCACAATGTGGTCAGCCCCAACACTAATGAGCGAGCTTTTGTGGAGATTCAGCTTTAACCCTGTGAGAACCTCAAACATAACTAGAATCACATAAAGCCATCTTACCTCTTCTCTATTTGCATTCAAGAAAATAAGTGTATCATCCGCAAATTGAAGATGAGAGACCATAGTTCCTCCTTCTACCACCTGGAAACCAGTAATTTTATTATCCCTTACTGCTTGATAGATGAGTTTAGATAGCACCTCAACTACTAGCAAAAATAGAAAAGGAGATAAAGGGTCTCCTTGTCTAACACCCTTAGAAGGCTTGATTCTTGTAGTAGCAGCACCATTAACAAGAATAGAAAACTGAGCATCCGTTACACACCACCTCATCCATTGTATCCATTTATCACCAAAACCACATCTTTTCAGTATAGAAAACAGAGATTTCCAATTAACATTATCGAATGCTTTCTCCATGTCAAGTTTGCAAAGAAGACCTGGATTTTGTTGCTTCAATCTGCTATCTACACATTCATTAGCCACCAAAACTCCATCCAGTATTTGCCTCCCTTTTATAAAGCTCCTTGTGTTTCAGAAATTAGCCCCGGCATAACCATCTTCATTCTCTCGGCCAAAATTTTAGAGACTATTTTGTAAAAGCTGCATATTAAGCTTAGTGGTCTAAAGTCATTAGGAGATGCAGAGTCTTCCTTTTTTGGTATAAGTTTAATGAATGACATGTTTAGCCTCCAATCTGCTTTACCTTTCACATGAAGTTCTTGAATAGCCGCCATAAGATCACCTTTCAAAATCTCCCAACATTTGATGTAAAATTCAACAGTGAAGCCATCAGGCCCTGGCGCCTTGTTCCTCCCACACATCTTGATGGCTTTCAAAACTTCGTCTTCGTCAAAGTTTCTTTCTAACCAAATCCTTTGAGAGGAGTCAATCATTTTGAAATCCATGTTCTCAAACGTGGGGTTTACTGAGGTTGTTGCAGTGAACAAATTAGTGTAATACTGCACCAATTCACTCTTTATAGTTTCTTGGTTAAAAACATCACTGCCATCAATCTGCAACTTGGAGATACATTGTCTCTTTCGTTTCCCATTGGCAATATTGTGAAAGTATTGTGTATTCTTGTCACCCTCCTTGAATCCTCTCACTTTAGCCCTTTGAAAAGCCATACGAGCTCTGGAAATTTTTAAAACGTTAAGTTTCATTTCCTTATCGCTTCTTTCTGCAATTTGAGTGTTAGAAAGATTACCACTTTCCTCCTGAATATTAAGAGAATGTATCTCCTCTGTGAGAGTATTTTCCTTCCTCTTGAAGTCTCCATACGTCTCTCTCGCCCATGCCTTCAAAAAGAACTTCAAGTTTTGAAGCTTTCTAAAGTAAACGTTACTGGGAGCACCATGAAACTCCATTGAACGCCACCATAATTCCACCTTCACTAGAAAATCCTTATGTTTGAGCCAATTGTTCTCAACTTTGAAGTAAGATTTGGTTAACAATGTTGGCGACAACTCAAGAAGCAACGGGTTGTGATCTGAAATTGTTCTTGCAAGAACAGTTTGTATTGCATTGTTGAATTCAACGTCAAAACCACAACAAAACATAAACCTGTAGAGTCTACATAGAAGAGGGTGTTCATGCTTATCAGTCCATGTATAGGCGCCACCATTCAAAGGCAAGTCGATTAGTTCATTATCCACAATGAAATTATTTAGAAAATCTTTGTTTCGTTGCTCTGCACCCGGTTGATTTCTCTCGTTATCTGACTTAACCGCATTCATATCTCCCGCAACACACCATGCAGCTGCGTTCCACCCTCTAATGAGATTCATATCCTTCCAAAAGTCTTCTCTAGCTTTGTATTCACAAGGAGAGTAACAGTTTGTATACACAAACTTGAAGCCATTCGCCTTTATTTTGAACAGAGTTGATATGGAATTAAATCCCTTTCTTTCGTCCAGTTTTTCTAGTTTTGAATTATCCCATATAGTCATCAGCCCCCCGCTATTCCCACAAGTACCTTGCGAAGGCAGGTAACTCCATCCAAAAACAGCATCGTACCATAGTTGCCTGACAAACCAGCTTGTCATATGCATTATTTTCGTCTCCTGAATTGAGCACAACACACATCTTTGAGCTAAGATCAAATCCTTCACCGCCACCTGTTTATTGTAGGCATTTAAACCCCGTATATTCCAATTAATAAACTTACTACCCATCGATAACATTAGCATTCCTTGAATCTTCATCATCTTCGTAGTCAGCATTCCCCGTCTTCATTGTGTCTGACACGCTCCCTTCTTCAATGCTATCCACAACTTCTTTTCCGGCAGCCAAAAGAGCGTATCTCTCTTTGTACTTAAAGAGAATTTCTTGGATCAGTGTTGTTGCCTCCTCTTCATCTTTTGTATGAAAGCTTCCCATTCTACAACACAGCTCAAAGATCATCTTGCTTGTAGTTAGAATAACATCCGAAGATTCTACATCCCTATGCTGCAGATCACCCAAGTTTATTACTATTTTGTCATCCTCAACTGTAAACAGTGCTTTATTTTGTGTCACCTGAGTTTCTGCAACTAGATGATTCTCAGACGCAGATACATTCTTTAGCCCAGCAGAAACTTGTATTAATGTTGGCCATTCTGCGAATTTCGTGACTAATAGATTGGTGAAGTTGTTTCTTCCTTCACCATACGCCCTGTCTACATCATCGTCAGCACCCCTAGTCCCTTCCTCAACATCTAGAGAAACTTTGGTAGTAGACTCAACACCTTCTAATCCTACCTCAGCTGAATCAGTCACCACCCTACTTCATCTGTAGTTACCTGATTATTAGGATTCTTGGTTAAACAAGTAGCAGCTAAACCCTTTTCCCTCCTAGAGCCTGCTGTTCATCGTATAACCTAAGAATATCTAGGTTACCAAAACCACCAATACCCTGCACTTCCTCTATCACAGGATGGTTAGTATTGATCCCTAGTGCTATCGCTTCTTCATCTACAGCAGCCACCCTCTCTGCCCTATCTCCCTCATAGACAGAGTTAGCAGCTAAACCACCTTTTAAACCATGTCCTCCTGCTATTTCACCATCATCTATAGACTGGTGGCTTAGGTTTAAAAGAAGGTTTCCTTCGACTACATCAATCTTGTCAATGCCCTGCACTTCTACACTCTCAGGATGACTAGATGTCAGTAGTCGAGATGGCTCCCCATCAGCCATAAAATTCTCCTCTTCGTCAGAACTCAGTCCATCAATTTCTTCAGCATGTTTTGCTTGAAGTGCAGCTGTATTATATAGCCCAATATTGGGTTTTTCAGCTTTCTGATTGATATCCGTAGTTGCTGGATCAATTTTCTGACTAATAGAGTCTGACTCCCTATTCCGCTGAGTCCCAGTAACTGTTTTAACAACTTTTTGATTTTTCGAAATTTGAATTTTTTCAAAATTTTCAATTAGCTGTAGATATTCAGTTATTGAACCCCTATTTTCCGGCGCGAATCTGTGATCCCATTCGACTGTAACAGCATATCTCTGACCATCTTCTTCAACCACAATTGCCGCCGGGATATCAGCAAAGGATCCTGTGACCGCCATTCTGATGAAATTCTTGTTTCTCATCTTCAATGTCGATTCATCTACCATATCTAATCCCCCTAATTGTCTGCCAATTGATTTGAACAATTCATAACTCCACAATTTTGATGGAATTCCTCTTATCTTCAGCCACTTGTAGTATTTCGTCATTGCTTGAATAGGAATGATCACATCTGCTTCCTTACCTTCAACCTCTTTCATCTGTAAAGCTGCCTCTACATGAGAGTTAAGTTCACTCCATTGTGCGACCCTAAAATCCGCTCCCTTATAAGACCATCTCCTTGGAGTCCACAGACCTGTCCATACTGCCTCTTCCTTGATGTCGAATGTTGTTGTGTATTCATTTACAACGTGTAACTCAACATAATGTGCCCACTTGAATTTTGATTTCAGGCATCTAGCAACTTCTCCCCAACTCAAGAGTTTGGAGATTTGTACTACCCCTCTCTTTTCCATTATTGTATTTTTCTTTTGCAAGGTCTCAGGAAAATCCATTTTAGAGGCAAAACCTGCATCCTTCTCTTTGATTTAGCTTCTTCCATAATAGATGATAATTCAACAATGAATCTATCCCAGCACCATCCATTGACCCCACATGGAATACAGATAGCATATGATCTATCTTTATCCCCTCTTCTTATCCTTGAGAATCTGATGAAATCACCAGCTGCATTGTTCTTAGCTTCCAGTAAATAAGATGCTTCTCCTACCCTCCTAGGCCACTTCTTTGTTTCTCCATTATCTTTCTTCATACCTCCCAAAACTTCAACAATCCATGCCGCAATCTCATAAGGCATTCCAATCCATGATGCTATTCCTCTCTTTTTGCTCTCCTCCACGCAAATTGAATCATGGTTACCTGATTTCTTTAAGAAAATCCTGAAGGATTTCCTCTCAAGAGAAAACTCTCGCTCTCTTTCTTTCTCTCTCATCTCGCTCTCTTTCTCAATATTGGCCATCATGAGTTTTATATTATCACACACCAATATTGCATTTATCATTTCACCCTTAAATCATTTACGAAGATTATATATCTTTCTATCATGTCTCGCCGAAGGGGAATTAACGGGTGATTTTTCTTTGGTTAATTAGTCTTGAGTTTGCATCATGTTACACTCTGGAGTGGTGATTGAGGATTGAGGTACCGGAGAAAACTTAAAATAACATATTCCCATGTTGACTCAGGTGAATCAGCTAGCTATATTTGAAACTATCTAGTTGGTTAGAGCTTCATATGTATGTTATACCTACCGATATCTAGAGGATTGCAGTTAGAAAAGTTAAATTGTGTATTCCGAATTTCACCCTATTTCTATGCTCTAGTTAAATGTGTATACTTAAATCAGCAAGAATACAAAAATAGAGTAATTAGGTAGAATACTATTATATATTCAAAACATATTATGACATTTTTGCATTGTATTCCATTTTAATTTTGAGTTTATTTCTGTTTATGAATTTCCCCTTCTTCTTTTTTTTTCAATTTACTTAAAATTTACGTACATAACTAAGAAAAAAAAAAAATAAAGGAATTTTGTTAGAGAATAAAAAGTGATCCGAGAAGTATACATAGTCTGCAAGAGCATGCGCACATGAGTTGGCATCCTTTTTAAGTCTTTCCCATTCTGGAAATGTTCTTATGTACCTAAGGAGCAGAATAAGATAGCAGATACGCTGTCTAAGCTAGCAAGAACGGATAGAGTAGATAGAGTTTGGCAACTGTCTTCGCCAGCTGAAATCCATAGTCAGTTGTTACTAGAACAGAGAAATGTAAACTCTCCTACATAATCAATGAAAATTCTAGTTTACAAAAAAATAAAAAAAATAATAATGCATGAAGCAATATAGTTGCAGGCAAATGAGAAACACTGAACTTGATCTCTTCGATTATTCTGGCAAATCGACAAGAATCTGAAGTAAGAGCCTTGATAACCACTTGATGACAATCCCCCTCAAAGATCACCTTATTGAAATTCATTTTTCCAGCCAAAGAAGTTGCGAGAAAAAAACCACGACTAGCCTCAGTTGCAATAGGATGAGTATAAGAAGATGAACTAGATTCACTACAAATATGGTTGCCTACCGCAACATCGATTTTATAAAACCTTGGGGAGGTGGAGACGAACAGGATTCAAATTCTGGGGAGGAGGCCGGTTAACGTCACTAACAACACCATGATCACCAAAGTAGTAAAAAGTGTTAAACCCATTTGCCCAATTTGTCCCCAATATTCGACATCTACAATACCACACAACTGTCACAAACTATCCATCTTATCTTCTGCTTTCACCAGGAGCACTTTGACTGGTGTGCTGAACAGAATTATTGAATAAAAAAGTCGGTTTGGAAAAAACAAATGAAAGTGGCTTCACAATTGCAATCCACCGCACTAGAATTATCAATAATGTTAATGCGCCTAGACCACAAGTCTCCTAGCAAAGGATAAGTCGATTTCTAGCAACCATTGGTCGGCCACTCTTACAATTTATATAAAATGTCACTATTTATTGGTGGGCTTGACGGGTGGGTTTGACTGGCTGGCTGAACACAGTTCTCATCATCTTCACTTCATTTGATCAGCAGTTTTCTCTATCTGTTTAATTTTGTTTTTTTCCTTCTTCTGATGGCTTTGGAGGGGATTCTTGTCAATGGTGTGACAGAAAATCTTGAAGAAACTGCTCCCGGTTATTTCTCAACAAGTTGGTCAGGCATGCGGTGTGAAAGATGATCTATAGGGAAAACCTTGGAGTCAATTCAAGTTTTGATTTCTGATCCGGAAGAGAAACAAATAACTGATGCTATTGGCAGACTTTGGTTAAGAAGGCTTAAAGACGTTATTTACTATGCCGATGATGTTATGGATGAATTTTGTTATGAGACCATACGTCGTTGCGAAAGGGGAAGATCTGCTCAAGCACAAAGTACGTGACTTTATTAGTAAATCCTCTAACCCACTTGTGTTTCACTTTAAGATGTCTGGTAAAATCCAATCCATAAACAAAAGCTTAGATGAAATTTACAATGACCAAGTCAGGAATTCGTTGAATGCTACTAATGGTACTTCTCAAGTCGATCAAATCAGGCTGTAACGTAACTGGCTAACTACATCAGTTGTAGTTAGGCAGGGAGGATGCAGTATCCGAAATAGTAAAGATGCTGACGAGCCGAATTACACAAAAATACCCACAAATTGGGTGTGTCTTCCAAAAATATACCTTCTAAAAAATAATATAAAAAAATACCCATGTCTATCGATTTTAGCCCTGAAAGTCTACACCTTCAGTACAATTTTTGTGGTCAACCAACATTGACCACGGTGATTAGGGTCTGCACCTTTGTATCCAAAGTCTTGACCCTACGAAATGTTTATTTTTGGAATTGCCAAGGTGTAGACTTTAGGTTTATCATAGTCTAGACTTTATAAAAATGACTATTTTTGGAATTTCCAAAGTGTAGACCTTTTTACCTACCAAGGTGTAGACCCTAAATTAAAGGTCGCCACACAGGCGCCATGTAGATTCAGAAAGGTCTAGACCGCCAATTAAGAGCCATGTAGGATCAGTGTGGTCTACACCTTTGTACCTATAGTCAGACTTCACTATGTAATCTTTTGATGGTCTACATTTTTATACATAGGGTCTAGACTTTAATGACGTTTTCGTAAATATAATAGGGTCAAAGTCTACATCATTCATTTACGGGTAGTTTTATGTATTAAATTTTAGAAGGTATATTTTTGAAAGAACCCTTTGAAAATGTGTTATTTTTGTTGATTTCAGGTGTTGCCGAACACATCATCACACAATTCTTCTCTTCAAGAGCAACTTTCGGTCGTTGAATTTTGTGTTATTCCCATCTTGGCTATTCCCATCTGCCTAACTACCGAAATAAAGCTAAACGATACTTGGTGAAAATTTTGTCTATAAGTCTGATACATGGGAATAATGGTCATGAATTTATTAATTTTTGGCACACAACATGTGTTATCATTTCACTCTTAGGACATGACCGAGATGTATATTTATGCATCACCATCAGGCATCAGAGAATAAATTCTGGGAGTGGTGATTTTTCTATGCTTG
Organism: Papaver nudicaule; assembly: GCA_023529015.1. NCBI lineage: Eukaryota > Viridiplantae > Streptophyta > Magnoliopsida > Ranunculales > Papaveraceae > Papaver > Papaver nudicaule. The sequence continues at coordinate 29,560 of JAJJMA010311637.1, forward strand.
CTAGCTAATTATTTTTAAGTTTTTAATTCTTTCCTCATGACTCTACGTACAAGGGGTTATGGGAAATTGAGGCGTTAGAGAAAACTTAAGCTAAAAACTCTCCATAGAGATCTGGGTTAAAAGAAGATACGAACAAACATATTGAGCGAAAGTATTCGATCAAGAGCTGCTTTTATTGTTTTTAGATCAATTATTTCCATCGATCTGGAATAAGCACAAACATAGAAGAAGTAAGTTGCGTCTATTGGCTAATGTATACTGCAGGTATCGCTAATACGATGTTTCTGGTAATGAAATGTAGGAGGCTTGTACAATCATTAAAATGTAAATGTATTTTTCTGTACAAGCTTAAACATGAACGAGGGACTAAGCTAATTTGATTATATATTCACCATGATTTAAACACATGCTCTAAACACTGAGTCCCTGAGGTTGCACATCGTTTAGCTAGTGTATCACCTAAAAAGGTACCTGCTTATCTGAACTCTAGTAAAAACCATAATAGTGATTTTGCGGATAAATCACACTCAAATACCTAAAGTTTCAGCAAGACATACGCAAAGACGAAGCTATTGTTGTCTGATCTAATCACCACTCGTACACCTGCGTGAGAATTTCCGATCGAGTGAACAACCATTAACATCTACCATTTAATAACGGTGAAGCTTAACTACTCAAGTAGACAATCCAAGCTCCATCTGCTCTAAACCCTGTCCCAAAGAAACAAATTCAACGAGCTCATGATCATGCTCAAACCTGACCATCTGTTCCTCTTCCAATTTCAACCAAACCTCAATTCCTTTCCCACATTTCGTGTCCATCATAATAGCACCATTCTCGGCCACCAAAAGATTTAAACTAGCAGTCACCCATGCTGGATTTCCCCATCCAAAATCACTTTCATACAATGAGAAATTACACCAACTACTCATCCAATAAACAGTAGGCAGGGTCTCGTCACTTGCTTCATTTTTACTACCGTTAACTGCAGCCTTTTCGGCAGTGCTTTTAAGGAACTCGTCATCTTGCATTCTTTTTATATACTCACAGTTGATTTGGTTAATACCTTCCCTGAGTAGTCCGACCAACTCATCCAACTCCGCAACTGTTGAGCTTGTACACATTGTTGTCGCCATTGATACCAGGTTCCCGAATGAGGTGTTAGACAATGGCGGGTCTATTCTCTTTCTCAAATTTACTACATGGTGGACAAGAGACACATCTGACGGGTAACGGGATGATTTCACGGCCAACTTCCATATCAGTGCTGATACTGCTTCAACCCGTGTTGGGTACTTCATGGTACTAGAAGTACCTATGATCTTTGCTCTAAGGGCAGTTAACTTGGCCGCATCAAAAACGAATCTCTTTGTGACAAATTTTTCATTTTGTGAACTGATATCTTCGTAAGGATCTGGCACATGAAACGTGATTTGCCTGGCGGGAAAAAGAATGTTGGAATCAAAAGTCGGGCCAGCAGAAAACTCACCACGAGATGCAGATGCCCAACTGTTGATAAATGTTGTTATTGATGCCGCATCTGCAATCTTGTGTGACATACATACCGCAATAGCTATTCCACCGCAGTCAAACATGTTCACCTGGATGACTAACGGCACTTCTTTGGCAAAACTAGGTGCTGGTATGGAATATACATGAGGGGGTACAAGTTGATACAATATATCATCAAGTGTCTTAAAATCAGATATCTTACCATTGATCTTTCCTTCAAAAAACTCAACACCCTCGTCGTTGCACTCTACTGTGGTATTATCTCTTATCCGCCCGGCTAACATGTAAAACTGAGTTAGAGTTTCAGACAAAGATTTCTTGAGAAGGTCAATTTTTTCCTCGCAGCTTGGGTTGGGATTGGAGTAGAAAAGAATGACTGGAACGTAAACCGGAGGTGGAAACTGATCAAAGAAAGATAGGTGGAATGATTTTAGATGATTAGGAGTTGGAAGTGAGGGTTTTATTGTATGTTTAGAAATTGTTTGGAAATCGAATTTATTCATTGCTTAAAGATGATGAACTCAAATTTGGCCTCAAGGTGATGAATTGAATACAAATGAATGAATAACTAGATGTGCACCTCAAATTTTGAATATAGTGTTGACTTAAATAATGGATTACTCCAGATCACAAAGGATTGTTTCGGTTTTGGAACTTGCAATTCCCATTATCCAACGTCGTTGACTTCTATAGGCCATAATGATCATGTGCTTGAGTTAAGGCACATCAAACTTGTAAGAAAGGCAAAGAAAGAAATAAAAAATCTCTCCAGCACAACAATGCCGTCAGTTTTGAAGTCAGGTCGTTGGATAGCCTAACCACGTTACCATGGTGTTTAAATCGTGAATCGTAACGTGTATCGTTTTATCATTTTTAAGAATCGATTCGTATATCGAATCGCGAATCGAAGATTCATAGTTGATTATTTATTTAGTTAATATGATGCATCAAAATATAATAGGGTGCAAAAAGATTTAGTTTTCTTATATATTTATAGTATATACCTTTTTACACAGATAAGAAATCTTGGCCTGGTGGTTAGATGAATAGCTCAGCATAGTGTAGGTCTGAGGTTCGACCCTCACCAAAGTGTTTTTGCTTGAAATATGATTCATTTCTGAGAGAATGGTGCTAGTCAACAGGCATTTATATGAAAATCGTGTGAGTCAACTGCAGATTTAATCCAGAATCGTGTGAGTCCGCATTAGAACTTGGTCACGAATCGTAGACCAGCGTTGACTGTCACGGTTCATAGTCAGAACGGTTCACATACACGAATTGACTCGATTTAGTGGTTTGTTGTAGCGAATCACGAATCGTACGGTTCTAAACACCATGCACGTTACCATTACATTATAGTGACGTCTGCATTTAGAACCTGTTGTAGGGAAGTATAATAAATATATAAGCATTGTATTTTGTTTGCTTTATAACTTTGGGTTTCAAAATTTCTCTCTTCTCTCTATTCAAAATTTCTCTCTCTTCTCTCTCTTCTCTCTATTCAAAATTTCTGCCCGTTAATGGAGTAATCCAAAAACCTTGAGCTCCGATGCAGTTTGAGGCAGCAAACACTGATCTTTGCTAATCAACAGGGATGAGAACAACCAGCAACGATGAATCTTCTATGTTTTTGTTGATCTTTTTTTAAAAAAGTTAAAAAGGTTTGGGAGTGGTTTTTTGGTTTTTTCCAAAACAAAAATTCTTCTTCTTTGCTCCGATGCTTTCTTGTTATCTTATCTCTCTTTGGTGTTTCTTTCCTCTGTTCTTCTTTTAGTATCCTTGTTTTTATGCTAGAAATAATTTCGAATAGGAATAATATGCTTTCAGTCAGTAATTTTTGATTGTAAAATACAAATTAGAAGCTTAAAATTCATCTGTAGGAAAATTAAAAAGGTAACATCTTCATGTTTTACTTTGCCTGCTTCTCCTCACTGTTTGCATATTGGTTCTTCGGCTAGAATCACAAATCCGAGAGAACCGGGATTATGAACACAAAATAACAAAGTTGTGTTAACGCCGGTTTCTTCGTCTTGGTATTTCCTTACATGTTGATGGCGGTCGTTCTCGCAAACATACTGATATGCGAACATGAGAATTTGAGCCATGTGGTTGCCTTTCTCGGTATGTTTTCGTTAACGTTTCGTTTCTAGATTCTCTGTTTGGACTTCTTACAATTCATCTTTGATGGATTTGTTTCTTTTTATATTTGTAAGGTAGGATATAAATCGGGCAATGCATGTATTTGATTTACTGCAATTCGTGAATATAGGTAAGGAAATCTAAAAGATTTTTAAGTTCTTCTTGTTCTCTGAGATTTCAAAAACCCTTCATATTTCTTGGTGAAAACAAAGAGACGAAATGGGTGGAAAATGGGTTATGGATTCGGTCATAACGGCTATTTTTTCAAATTTCGGTTTGTTATTCATAAGAAAAGAATTAAGGCGTTGGGCTTCTCGGTCTTGTTTTAAAAAATATTCGGCCATAAAAATGGAATCTTATGTTTTTAAACTTTGGGCAAAGCGGTACTTTTTTTGGTTTTGAGTATCATTCACCCGAGTAAGGTAAGGTGAAAGGGGGTGATTAAATCTGTTTAGGGTTTATTTAAAATATCACAACTGTTGATGTGTCACAGCATGGTGATTTGATTGGGCGAGGCTTTTGAGAGTTTATTAGCTGGAAATCACTACGTGGTGATTTCCCAGCGGCTGGTCACTTCTAGCTTAAACTTATATGGGGGCTAATTTAAAATATCTAGGTTTTTTATGTGTATTTCTCGGTTTAAAATTTGGGTCTGTCAGATCCTTTTATTGTAGCCGTTGGGAGGACTGGGTTGGCATAATCTGGGTCGCCTGTTGCTTATCATGCAGGTTTTTAGGCCTCGTTAAGATGATTATAGACTAAGTATAGGCTTTGCATTTTTTGCCCTCTATTTTACGTAGGGAATATCTTAAAGGCTAGGTTTTGAGATTTTTTTCTTACCCTATTCGAGGTCATATTTTATCCTATATATTCTTTGTTTCTTTCTTCTTTTAGTATATTCTGCAACTCAGTTCTTAAAGCTTCATTTTGGAAGTTTCTCTTCTGATTGTCTCTTGTCTTAAAATCTTTATCCCTTTGTTTGTTTCTTCCTTGTTTCTGTTCTGTTCCCTTTTATGCTGCTTCCTGTTTTATGTGCTTTGTTTCTGGGGCATTATGAACTTTTTGTTTCAAGCTCAATATGGTGCTAATAGATATCCTCTTCCTGTGATCACTAGCCGTGCATCCACTCGTGAACATGACCCGGTTCCTCTGACTCCTTTCAGAGACTTACAAGTAGATGCTAATAGTGATTATTCTATGTTAGGAAGAGTTTTCTCGACTATCTCGTATGATAAGGCAAGTGTTAATAGAGCTCTGAAGCATAGGTGGGGGAAAAAGAAGGACAAGTTTAAGGTGTCTAAACTGGACACAAACTTGTTCTTAATTGTTTTCAAAAGTAAGTACCATATCCCTCTTCTGCTTAAAAATGGCCCTTGGCACATATATGGAGATGCTTTCCCGATTTGTCCTTGTTTCCCGGAGATGTTGGTCGAACGAAATGCCTTGAAACATATCTTGGTTTGGGTTCAGTTGCTTAATCTTTTACCGTTTCACTATCATGAATGCATCATAGCTCAGATAGGGAAATGTATTGGTAAAGTAGTAGAAATTTTTCCTCATAATGGTATTCCTACTAATGGCATGCCAGTTATGGTAAGATGCCAACTTAATATTGAAAGGCCTTTGAAGCATGCGGCTAGAGTAAAAGTGGGTGATAAACCAGAGTCAGGGGTTTCTTTTCTTTTTATGGATCTACCTTTTAGAACTTGTAACATTTGTGATCGGCTGGGTCATCTAGCAGAAGATTGTGCTCTGGTGCATAATAGACCTTTCGAAAATATTTATGACATGGGTCCTTCTGAACCTCTAGATGAAGACTCTCAAAGTTGGGTGACTGAACTTAGAGTTCTTATAGATGATGAGATAGATTCGGCATATTTTTCTGATATCTCTATGGTGTCTCCTGAATTCAAACAATCTCCAGACTCGGTGCTAGATGGACAAACACTGGTGGAGGAGGATGAGTCTCTTTATCATCCTTTGCCTCCATCACCAGTAATATCCATGGACCAAGAGTTGGAGCCTGAATTAGTGGACATAGATGAGATGGGTCAGATTGATGTTCTTATGGATGTGGTGGTTCAAGACTTTCCTAGTGGGCTTGATATGTTACAACAGAACAGCTCAGTTCTAGGCAAGCGGGCTTTTGAAGACATTGTGCCAGTTTTTTCCCCTCGCCTTCCTTCTCCGTCTCGTCAGATTTTGGATCAATGGAACTTTGGGTCACCTACAGGTCTCTTACAGGATATTCCAAATCAACCGCTATCCACCGTTCAGCCTCTGGAGGAAGGTATTCTGGCTCCTCCTAACTCCCCTGCTTTGATTGCTGTGGTCACTAATATTTCGCCCTTGGTGGTTGCCCAAAACCTGTTTGAGTCGGCACCAATGGTGGCTCAACAATTGCATTTGCCTGATGATCTGTGTTTCTTTTCTCCGTCGGAGTATGATACTTCGGCAGCTGCATATATCATGTCTGTTTCTTCTTCTGATGAGTCAGATACACCTGTGTTAGTATCTGGAGCATCGCAGGAGATTTTTCTTACCCCTCCTTCCTCTCCCAAACAAGTTTTTGATGGCCATAAAATCTTTCATACTTTAAATCCGGCCATCAATAATGAAAACCCTTTAACTCCTTTACTTGATCAATATGGGTCCTTTGTTGATAATGAAGAAGATTATGCTGGTTGTTCTGCATCACTGGATGAAAGGGTTGGCAAGACAGTGGAGAATGTCAAAAACTGCAAAGGAGCTCAGGTACTTCATATAAATTCTCTCTTTAGATCTTACTGCGATTTTCTTACTTGCTTCTGGTTTTCTTTTACTCTTATAACATGAAAATACTGGCTTGGAATGCTCAGGGGTGTGGGGGGAAAAAAACTAAACAACACCTAAATCAAATGATAAAAAGTGATAGACCGGATGTTATATTTCTGTCTGAAACTAGATCCTCTAGAATGAAGCTTAGACATATGCTTTCAGATTTCCCAAATTTGCATTTTGTGGACCCTATAGGATCGGCAGGTGGTTTAGTAATGGCATGGGTAGATGGTTTTCATTTTGAGGTAGTTCATAGTAATATTAACATGATAAATGTTTTGGTAAAAACTTGTTTTAATGAAAATGAATGGCTGCTTACTGGCTTTTATGGATGTCCATACAAAACCCCTCTCAAAATTGATTCATGGAAATTTCTCGAGGACATAGCTGATAGAATTCAAATTAAGAATATGCCTTGGATAGTTATAGGAGATTTCAATCAGATCTTTGCTCAGCACGAAAAGCAAGGAGGCTTGCCATTTCAAAGCATAGAGGCTGTTCCTTTTAAAGCAATCTTAGATAATTCTGGCCTGTTTGACTTAGGATTCATTGGCTATGAGTTTACTTGGGACAACCATAGAGAAGGAAATGCAAACATTAAGGAACGATTGGACAGAGCTGTGTGCAACTCTGAGTGGCAACTCCAATTCCTAAATGCTTCCTTATCCCATTTAACTGCCTTTGGATCTGATCATACACCTCTTTTGTTGAATCTTTCGCCTGATGTTAGTAAAGGTTCATTTAACTTCAAATTTTTTGATACTTGGCTTAAAGAGCAATCGTGTATAGATATTATTAATGAAATGTGGTCATATTCAGGGACCAATGCCTCTGATAACATAGTGGATAATCTCCAAAATATTGGGATAGAACTAGCACTATGGAGGAAAAATGTACTAGGCTTGCCAGAAAAAAATATAGCTTTGGCTCTGAGACAGCTGAAGGGTATAACAAATGCTAGGCCTTATCCTGAAAAACATATTCATTTAACTAATAAACTTTTGCTTTTGGAGAAACTTTATGATGATCAAGAAGCTATTGCCAAGCAAATATCAAGAGATAACTTCATTAAGCTAGGAGAAAGAAATACTAGATACTTCCATATTAAGACTTTACAAAGACGAAAAAGAAATAACATCTATTGCCTATCTGACTTAGGGGGTTCCATCTTGAAAGATAAGGACCTTATAGCTAACTCTTTAAGATGTTATTTTGATGATCTTTTTACAGCTGTTCCTACAACAAGGAATGACTCTGTTTTTGAGCTCCTCCCTGCTCATATTACGGATCAAGATAATTGTGACCTTCTGGCAGTTCCATCTGCGGAGGAAATTTGGGGTGTTGTCAGGAAACTTAAGTCTAATAAATCTCCAGGGCCGGATGGTTTCCCTGTCAGTTTCTTCAAGTTTAATTGGGAACTCATTGGCCCTCAAATTGTTTCTTTTGTGCAGGATTTTTTCATACATAGGAAACTTAATCCTAGGATGAACGAAACTTTTCTTTTCTTAATTCCAAAAATTTTATGCCCAAAAAATCCGGCTGATTTCAGACCAATTGGTCTGTGTAATACACCCTACAAAATTTTGTCAAAACTTTTAGCTAACAGAATGAAAAAACATATGCAAAAATTAATTTCACCTTTCCAGTCTGCCTTTCTTCCTGCTAGACAAATTGCGGATAGTATTGTGTTAGCACATGAGCTTATTTATACCTTAAAAAGAAAAAAAACTAAGGTGGGAAATTTGGGGGTTAAGATAGATCTATCTAAGGCCTTTGATCGTGTTAATTGGCAATTTCTTCTTAAGGCTTTGTCTGCTTTTGGTTTCAGTGATGAGTGGTGTGAGATGATAAACCAGTGCATCTCCACTACATCCATATCTGTCCTTCTGAATGGGAAACCAGGTGATGCTTTTAACCCTTCGAGAGGGTTAAGGCAGGGTGACCCCCTATCACCTTATCTTTTTTTGATTTGTATGGAAGTTTTCTCTAGGCTTCTGCTCAAAAGGCAAGCTCAGAATCTTGTGCATGGGATCAAAATTTCAAAAAACAATACTGCTATTTCTCACCTCTTTTTTGCAGATGACTGCATTCTATTTACTAAAGCTAATCTTAAAAGCTGTAAGCATCTTTTAAACTCTATACAGGAATTTAGTGAGCTTTCTGGCCAACTTATAAATTTCAATAAATCTGGCCTGTTTTTTAGTAGGAAGGTACCTAATAAACATCAAGGTATAATGATTAGGCTAATGAAAATCAAAAAAATAAATATAAAGGATGCCTATCTAGGAGCTCCTCTTTTTATTGACAGATCAAAGCTCAAAACTTTTGATGGCATTGTGGAAAAAATGGAATGTAAAATTCAGGGGTGGGCTGGCAAAATCCTTGCGCAGCCTAGTAGGTTGGTAGCTGGCAAATCTGTTCTCTCAGGTATGCCAATTTTCCAGATGGGTTGCTTCCTACTGCCCAAGAAGATAATAAAGAGGATTAATACAATTCAAAGGAAATTCTGGTGGGGGGCAGGGACAAAGGCTAAAGGTATGTGCTTAAAATCATGGAACTACTTATGTAGACCTATCAACAAAGGAGGTCTAGGCTTTAAGGAAGCAGGTAAGATGAATCAGGCCATGGTAGCTAAGCTAGCATGGAGGTTGTTTGAATTCCCAGAAGCTCTATGGGCTAAAGTGCTAAAAGAAAAATATTTTAGACATACAACTGCTTTTTATGCTAAGAAACCTTCTAACTCTTCTTGGATTTGGAAGTGTATACTACAGGGCCTAGCAATCATTCACCAATTCAGCTGTTGGGAGGTAGGGGAAGGATCTCAGATCAATATTTGGTCTGATAGATGGATCTCAGGCTTAAATGGTACTTTAGAATCTATTCTGGAGAATAGATGTAATCAGTTAACACTTGTGTCAGACTTGATAGACTCTGAACACTTGAAGTGGAACTATATCACCATTAGAAAAAACTTCCCAGGTCACATAGTTAAGCTTATCTTAAATACAAGATTGAGAGTAAATGATGAAGGATCTCTAGACTCTGACAAACTTAGATGGTTATTAACATCTAATGGGGTTTTTTCTGTCAAATCTTTGTACAACTGCCTGCAGAATGCTGAAGAACTAAACCTTGTCACTGCCCTCTTTTGGAAAAATTTCTGGAAGATTAATGTTTCTCAGAAAATCAAAATCTTCTTATGGAAATGCATCAATAATGCTTTACCTGTTAGGAGCAGATTGGGATATTTCATTCCTAGTATTGATTCTCATTGCATCTTTTGTGGCCATAATTTAGAGACTGTCAGACATCTGTTTTTTGAGTGTAGCTACTCTAAAACCATAATGTCTTTGCCACCTAATCCTGGCATGCATTTGTTTCTACATAATGATAAATCTTTCTTAGATTGCTATAATGAATGGACTGCAGGAGAAGAATCTGAATACAAAATCCAAACCATGGCCACTAAGTGCTGGCTAATTTGGAAAGAGAGATGTGCTAGGATATTCCAAGAGAAGAATACTAATACCTTGAGTATAGCCATTGTTGTTCAGAAATCTTTGATCTTCTGGACTCATAACCCAGATAAACTATCAACCAACACTTTGAACAATAACAGAGTGCAAGCTAAAAAGATTTGTATTTGGAAACAACCAGTTATGGGTACCCTGAAAATCAACTTTGATGCTTCTTGGAAAGCAGGTGAAATTTTCTCTGGTTTTGGTCTAATCCTAAGAGATTTTGCAGGAAATGCTGTCCAAGCTCGCTCTGGCTTCTTCATCTCAACCAGTGCAGAAGAAGCAGAAACTGTAGCTCTCTCTGAAGCAGCATTTTGGGCAAAAAGTCTACAATTACGTTCTTTTCAGATAGAAGGAGATTGTAGAAGCGTTATCCAATTTGCTCAAGGAAAAGGAGATACAATCAAATGGCAAAACGAAGAAATCATCAGACGCGCAAAACAATCCATAGCTTCCATGTCAACAACTTCTTTTTTGGGTTTCTCTTTCATACACAGGGAGGGAAACAAAGTTGCAGACAAACTGGCTAAGAATGCAAGAAAAAAGGCAGAAAATAACTCCTGGATTTCTGTTATGCCTCACTTTATTTTCAGTATGCTTAGTTACGACAAGCAAAAAATCATTTCAGTTTCTTCTAGTTTTCAGGCTACTCTATGTAATGATCATCACTTAGATGAGATAGGGGAACTAGTGCATGCTGCAGTTCCTCCTTGTAATGTTGCTACTCAAGAAACCATACTTGGACATTCCATATCCAGTGACATATTTGTCCGGACAGGAATTACAATTATGTCTACTTGATTTCTTTATATAAGACGTACTAAATTCAAAAAAAAAAAAAAA
>JAJJMA010311663.1:6587-45109 GCA_023529015.1 Papaver nudicaule
CCTATATTTATAGTGTTGAACTCACCCTGATCTCTCGACAGAGAAGGTGGAAGTCGTGGAAGTGTGGAGGAGTGGAGGACATGAGTTGTGCTCTGTAACTGCTAGGGTCGTGTAGAACATGTCCACTCAGCACCACCTTCTCGTAACTGTCCATCATCTCTATCAGTTTTTTTCTAACTGTCGTAGACCGCCAGACCAATACCCCTAGAGTTATCCCCCCGTGTGATGTTTTGATATCTCGAGTGGTATTTGTGTTGAGTTCGAACAACGTCGTGTGACTATGACTCTGTGGCCAACGCGAGTGTAGCGCTTTAGGGACACGCATAATGGACGTGTAGTAGTAGCCTCCTTGGCCTTTGGCCAAGGCCAAGGATTCATGGCGCCATGTATATGGTGCCATTGCATGGCAGCAACGACCTTGGCCTTGGGCCAAGGTCGGATTCGTGGCGCCATGCATTATGGCGCCACAACGTTGGCGCTACGGCCTTGGCTACTGGCCAAGGCCGGTTTTGATATGGCACCATAGTCCATGGCGCCATGGTCTTGGGAGATCACAACCTTGTCCTGTGACCAAGGTGCTTTTTTATAACGCCATGGTCTATGGCGCCATGGTCTGGGAGAGCAAGGCCTTGGCTTGTGGCCAGGGAGCATTGTTGTGGCGCCATGGTCTAGGAGACCAAGGCCTTGGCCTGTGGCCAAGGCAGCATTGTTGTGGCACCATGGTTCATGGCGCCACGCCTAGGGGCTCAGGCCTTTGGTGTTTGACCAAGGCTAGTTTTTTCGTATTCAGGCTATGCTACTTTGGCTATAGCGTACTTGTGTGCTTGCGCTATGGCGTACTTGTGTGCTTGCGCTATGGCGTATGCGTGCGCTTGCGCTGTGGCGTATGCATGCGCTTTGTGCTACAACATGCTTCAAGTCATGGCGTGCGTATCCATGGTATATTAGACCATTATGTGCTTAGAGTGTGGTCTGCCTAAGCGTGTTTAGGCTGTTGTATGTTTCTCAGAGAGCTCTGGGGAGGCCTGGAGCTGTGGTACTTCTGAGTTTTTCATTGAGACTCGGGTGTCGAGTCATACTTTGAGAGGAAATCCGTGAGGATGTGTCTCTGTTAACTCTCCACCATGTACCATTGAGCAATCTAGTTCTGATATCGAGGAATTCGAGGCGATGTCGACATGAAGTAGATTAATGGGTTTATTCGCTGGTGGGGTTATCGGCACTGCACCATGATATCATCCTCTCCACCGGGAGTTATAAGAGAGAACTCATAGAGAGTACATTCAACTCGTAGAATAGGTTGCATTCTGAGCTATAAAGATGTGTCTGAGTAGGCGATTGCTTTTAGGTAAGGTGTAATTAGAGAGCATTTTTATAATTTTGTCCCTCTTCCATTTTTCACCATCTACAAGAAGCAAGACTTGACCAGAAGAATGAAGAAGAAGTGGAATTTCGCGTTATGATGATGGATACCTCCATGTATGATCCGGTACAAAGACAATACTTCGACGCTAAGAAGCAAGAAATTCTACGAAATCGTCTAAGAAGGAACCCAATGGATTAAATTATTGCTTAAAACAATTTGTATTCTTAGTTTTTATTTTCGGTATAGTTTATTTTAATTTAAGTTATATGCAATTAATCAAGTTCCTTACCTTTTCGTAGAATTATTCATTGATTGGTAAAATACTTAACAACACGAAAATATTAAAATGCGTACAAGAAAATAAGAATTAAAATGCATAACACACTAAAAAGCAAAAAAAAAAACATAACACAATAAAATAAAATAATGACAAACAAACGAACAACCAACAAACTTAATTCAACTATTTTCGCTGGTGTTTTGGAATCCCCATCGTCATTCGTCATCTCCATGGTTGTTCCATATATGTTCGATTAGGTCGTTGCGCAGTTAGATATGCTTTTGTTGTCTGCCATTGCATTACGACGTCCCTCCATCTGAGATATTTGTAGTTCTCGACTACGTTCTCGAGAATGAGCCAATGGGGGTGTTACACGACGCTGCTCATACTCATACGGCCAGTTTCCTGGGATACGTTCATTCTCCACTATCATGTTATGTAAAAGTATACATGCTTTGATGATGTAAGCAAGGACATGCGGGTTCCCCATCCTAGCAGGTTGCTTTATAATTCCCATTGGATTTGGGGAACACCAAATCCTCTTTCAACATCTTTTCGCACACCTTCTTGAACCATGGTGAATTTCTTTTTCTTTGTGAATCTGGAGTTTTAAATGCTTTCACAATAGTTGCTATCTCTGGATATATTGCATCCCCAAGATAATATCCCATATTATATGGATTCCCATTTACGACAAAGTTCAACGCCGGTGCTCTTCCGTTGACAAGATCTCGGAAGATAGGAGAACGGTTCAAGACATTAATATCATTGTTCGAGCCGGGCATACCAAAGAAACCATGCCAAAACCATAGATCGAATGACACCACTGCCTCTAAGATAACAGTTTGGTATCCTTTATAACTTGTGTATGCCCCTGCCAACCCGGACGGACATTTATCCCATTTCCAATGCATGCAATCCACGCTACCCAACATTCCTGGAAATCCTCTCTCACTGTTTTGTTGAAGTAACATTTGAACATCTACAGTATCAGGTGCGCGCAGATATTGTTGATCATATAGTTGGATGATTGTCTTACAGAAAATGCGAGTAGTTTTTAGACAGTGCTTTCTCCCATACGTAAGTACTCGTTTATCGAATCCGCAGTGCTCCCGTAAGCTAACATTCTGATTGCCACAGTAATTTTTTGATGAGGATTTAGACCAAGTACCCCGCAAACATCTGGTTTTTGAACAAAATAAGGATTGCTTGCAACCGCATCTCTTAGTATACGATTGAAGAGGTCTCGTCGCATTCTAAATCGTCTACGAAATTTTTCAGGAGGATATGTAGGATTTCTGGAAAAATAATCCTTATGTAGTTGCCTAGCTCCTGCTATGTGATCTATGTCGATTCTTTCTCGGGTTTCACGACGGTTAGCTTTTGCCCACATTGTTGCCATTGTTACAAAATTGTTGTTGACGATAACTGCGGGGAGTTGTCAATCCATTGATAAAAGTATGAGTTGTCTATCAATTCAATAGTATTTGCAGATATCACTTATCTGTAATAGTGTGTTAATATTTAGTATAAGTAATGTGCCTCTCCGGTAGACCAAACCAATTACTCTATTTCTTATGTTCAACCCAATTCTCTGAGTTTAAGCTTTTAGCTATTTTTTCCTAAACATCACCAACTCTACGAAATTTTAGTAATCATGGTTAAGTATACCGCCAAGAAAACGAAGCAATAATTCGAAGCTGGTCAAAGGTATATAGGCAGAATGATGTTAGGACTCTACGAGTAACTGCAGAGGCGATGTGGGGACGCGTTATCACCAACCATTTTCAAAGAGTGGCATCCACTGTCAACCCGCCTGACTGCACCAGTTATTTAGGAATTGTGCACCAGCTAGTTACTGCAGACCAGAATGCTGCTCTTACCGTGTTTCCTACTATGGAGGAGTTAAGGAAAGTTGTGTTAGATATGGAACCGGATACTTCTCCTGGGCCAGATGGGTTCACACTTAGGTTCTTTCAGAAGAACTGGGAGGTGGTTGGTAACGATATTCATCAGATGGTTTCTAGTTTTTTCTCCTCGGGTCATATGCTAAGACAGTTAAACGCTACTTTTATCTCCCTGATACCCAAAATAGAGTTTCCCCAGTCTGCTAGTGATTATGGACCCATTAGTTTGAGTAACATTGTGTACAAAATCATTTCTAAAACTCTAGCTAATAGGTTAAAATTGCTTTTGCCTAATCTCATTTCCCCATTCCAGTCGGCTTTTGTCCCTGGCAGACAAATCTCTGACAATGTGCTCATAGCACATGAGATGGTGCATACAATGCGAACCCAAAGGGATAATGAGTTCCTTATGGGAATGAAAATCGATATGTCCAAGGCATTCGATAGGGTGGAATGGAAGTTTCTGCTTGATGTCATGAAAAAGTTGGGTTTTAGTGAAAAATGGTGTGAGCTTGTGAGTCAATGTATTAGCACTGTGTCTTCTTCGGTTTTTGTTTATGGTGTCCCAGGGAGTCAGTTTATGCCCACTAGGGGCATAAGGCAGGGAGATCCCTTATCTCCCTACCTTTTCATCCTTTGTATGAAAGTGCTTTCAAGAGATATTTCCACTACAGAGGAGTGTGGCAGCATTCATGGGATTAGAGTGGGGCCTAATGTACCACCAATATCCCATCTATTGTTTGATGACGACCTTCTTGTGTTTACTTCTGCTAATCCTGAAGAAGGAAGAAATATCTTGAAAATCTTTAATGAATTTAGTGAAGCCTCGGGTCAGTTAATCAATTTTGAAAAACCAGGAATATTTTTTAGTACTAATTCTCACCAAAATACCCATGTACCAAATGAACTGTTTTAGGATTCCAGTGACAATTTGTGAGAGGATAAACAACACCCAGAGGGATTTCTTTTGGGGGAAAACACTGAGGTGTCAACTGGAGTTTACTTAAAAGCTTGGTGGAAGATTTGTCTGCCAAAGGATATGGGAGGGATGAGGTTCTTGAACTTGGGAAGTTTTAATAATGCTATGTTGGCAAAAATTTCTTGGAGACTGATGCAACAACCTGAAGCTTTATGGGCCGAGCTTATGAAACACAAGTATTATATGGATCATAGCTTGCTCAACAGTGAAATGGCTTGTCCAGAATCGGCTTCTTGGGGATGGAAGAACATTTACAAAGAAACACCTAGAATCAGAAACAATGCAACCTGGTGTGTGGGAAATGGGAAAAGGATTAGAGTGTGGGAGGATGTCTGGATCCCATGGGTTACTGGTGCAGTGAAACTGGTTTTCGGTTATGGCAAAAATATCACTTTCTTATTTCAGTTGATGGATTGCTCAGGGGAGGAGTGGGTTTGGGACATTAGGTTACTTCACCTATGTTTCCAGAGGAATATAGTTCAGCTGGTTGTTCAAATTAATATTGACAAGAGGGTGGAAGATAGGCTAGAGTGGAACCTGGAAGCTAGTGCCAAGTTCTCTAAGTCTTTGTACACTCAGATTGTTCAAACTGGTAATCCTGGTTTACGGCAGAACTGCCATTCCTGGAGGAAGGTTTGGAGTCTTGTTACTATACCAAGGATAAAGACCTTTTTGTGGAAGTGTGTTCACTCAATTCTCCCTGTGAATGGGAGGGTGGCAAGAGTTGTCCCTAACATTAACAAGGCCTGTCCTATTTGTGGCCTTCATGATGAGTCTATGGAACACTTATTTATGAAGTGTCAATTTACCATTTACATTTTTAATCTGCTAGGTCTTAGTGTTTGAGCTTGTTATGCAGGATCATTCTTCTTTTTGGGATTGGGTTAAATCCTGGTTTTCCAGAAAAGATGTGAGCAATGCAGGTTTCCAGAACTGGCCTGAAATCATGGATACCATCTTTTGGGGTATCTGGAAAACTAGGTGTGACTGGGTGTTTAGAAAGGTCAAACCCAACTTATAAAAAACTAAGTTTACCATCACCTCCCTGGTAAGGGATAATGGTAGGTATGGGGGGTTATCAGGCATTGATAAGGAGATACAAGTAATCAGTTCAACCTGTGCTTTAAATCCACTAGTTTGCATGGCTAAAATCAATGTTGCAGTGATTGAAACTGCTGACAATAAGGCAGGAATAACTCTAACTTGTTCTGATTTTGCAGGCAACTACTCAGGAGAAACTTGCTGGCACTTCTCTGGGATTGGAGGAGAGCAATTAGAGGAAAAGGCGGCTTCCCTTACAATCAGATGGACTAGGGATCTAAAGCTTCATGGGGTGCAGATCGAAGGTGATAGTTTGAAAGTTTTGGAAGCTACCAGGAAGGAAATCAACAAGTACAACAGCAGGGTGGCTAGGGCGCAGAAAGGAAATGGTTTACAATTTCGTTTATGTATGCAAGGAATTAAAACACTTACTATGATTCCGTCAGTTCAAAACTCTGTTTGTAGAAGTATAGCCTCAGTTAGTAGTATTGAGGAGACATCAGCCGTCTGGGATGACAATGGCTTTTTGGATTTAACAATCTGTCACCAGGCTACGGCCAATGTAAGAAGTGACATCATGTAACTTCAGGGATTATCCCTGTTTTCTTATTAAAAAAAAAACCAACAACGGCTTGGCGAAGTTATCTATCAATGCTTCATTTTAGTGTAAACAAAATTAACAAACAATGTTACTTAAAGGGGAAATGCCGTTATACATTTCTTGAAGTTCAGATACGTCAAGTTTAAAGTAGGGCTTGTTAGATGCATTCTTAGACGATAATGTGTACTTCCCTACAAAAGTAAGTGAGAGGTCCTATACTAAATGTCGGTACCAACTGCATACTAAATACCACACAATAAACTTCTTCAGTTTTTCTAATTTATTGTCACAAAAATGTCAAAAGAACAAAAAAGTCAGCATATGCATCATCCCATACAACAGTTCCTGCTCATCAAAACTGCATTACATAGCTTCCTTTTCAACGAAATGCTGGCAAATACGTCTTCGACGTAACTGCCCACCCATCAAAATATCAAGTGATTTTACTTTCGTGTCATCGTTAGCACATTCCTTTTTTAGCCCGTAAAACTTAGAAATGAAAAGACTAATTAGAATTAGAAAGCGAATAATGACCGCAAATACAATTTACAAAGTTAGTCAATTAGTATGGTGTTGGGCGGACTTATGGTATATGACACGATAACCTGTGCACTTGTGCATTTGAGAAACAACACAGCAAACCATGCCTGCACGACCCAAGATATACGAACCTGTTGCAGATTTTTTTCCGAATGCATCGAGGTTAGTTATGCCATGTATGTCTATCAGCCTATATCAAGGAAGTTTAGCCATTCTTTGCTGGATGATATTTTTGCCACTGTGATCAAGAATATGAGGGTGGTCCATTCAGTCATAAGCAGAAAAAAAAAAAAAAAAAAAAAATTTACACTTGTAAATTTTCTAGCCTTTTCCAACTGTACCCTTAGATGAAGAATTAATGACACCTCTAAGATTAGTCTAGTCACCGATGTCAAGCCCATCACCTCATCCTTCTCCAAACAACAATTTCATAAGAGCAGCCTCTTGCCCTACGAAGTTCGAACTAAAAATTATAGAAAGTATGATCTAAAGAAGCCTCAAGTAGACAACAACTAATATAAAGCAATGAATTTTAAAACATTTATGATTGGCATTGACATCATTTGATACGTTGGCTCCAATCAACAATGGAAAACACCAAAAAAGCAAAAGTGTGAGGGTCAAAAGGAGAAC
Source organism: Papaver nudicaule (assembly GCA_023529015.1). Classification (NCBI taxonomy): domain Eukaryota; kingdom Viridiplantae; phylum Streptophyta; class Magnoliopsida; order Ranunculales; family Papaveraceae; genus Papaver; species Papaver nudicaule. The sequence goes on from JAJJMA010311663.1 coordinate 13,935, forward strand.
ATAAAATAGAGCATAGACTTCACTGCCAGAAACTTTTAGCCTGTCATGGCTTTCACTTATCAGTTTATGAGTTTCGTCCACTTACACTTTGCTGGTAAATCCATTGTCCGTCTTGACCCATAATAGAAGCAACTCAATGCAACTGCAACAAAACATAAAAATCCTTAAAAGTGAAAAGCAGGAGATTAAATCAGACCTTAATTACTGTAACTAAATGGTAATCTTGCAGGCATAACATGACTTGTGAAAGTGCAACAAAACATAAAAAGTTTTAAAATGGAAAACAAAAGTTAGAATGGCTGTTGCTCTCTGCATCTTTATGAAGAATGTTAAGATCTCCACAGTCCATTCAAAACATACCATCTTCTCTGCATAATTACAATGATAGTGAGTATTAATCTGACGAAATTATTTACAGATTCAATCAAAAGAAAATTATTAATCTTGATCATCGTCTCCCTATACATCACCGATTTGGAAGCCCGCTGATATTATATCGATCACCATCCTCAGAGTCGGGAACAACCCAACCATAATCATCCCCAACTTCAAACTCGGAGAAATTTTTATTAAGAAAAACAATTATTGGAAAACGAAATAGTGATTTTCAACAGTGTTGGACTCGAAAACTGATCTCGTACAGTGTTTGCAACAACACAGATACAGATCATTCAGCAAACTAATACACATCTTACACTCTGATTACCAACAACCATTTACAAAATTCAAAAAATACCGCTGCTGCGTTTGCCTTCTATTGTTGGCTACCTTTAAATATTTGGCACTTAGTCATCTATGGTAGAAGAATAATACAATTCTCTTCTTGGACAGAGAACTCCAAATCCCTGCAACTAACTAAGCAAACTGCCTTCAGATAGCGCACGGAAATAATTACTGATAGAGATACTCTATGCGAAGTGCGAACAATACTTCATCGTTAGAATTAAGCAATTATACTAAAGACAGTGTTGTGGGTATATGTCACTTCAACCATATCTATACCGATCTAACAAAACAACCAAAAGGTTTTGAATTGATGATAAAAAAAGAAAAAAAATTAAAGAAAAGATAAAACGGCCATACCTCTTTAAACTTACTGATACTCTATGGGACGTGTTGGATATGTTCTCCACAATCTGTTTTTTCTAACTTTGGTCCAAAACAGAAACTAATGTTCTTTTATTTAACTATGGGACGTGTTGGATATGTTCTTATATTTAACTTAATGTTTTTTTATTTAGTAACTGAAACTACACTAAACATTTCATTTCTGAAACAAATAAACAAATAAGTCAGGATTTTTTTGGGTTCATTTTCCCCTACATTCAAATTTAATGGAATTTATCAATGTCACACAAAATTATATTCAAATATTTAAGATTTTTATAAGAATTGTCAATTTCAAAATTTCAAAGAAAACTCATGAAGGGGATGAGCAAAACAAAAAGAAAACTTACTTGAAATGTAGCTATCTCATTCCATGCGTTTTAGCATTCATAACGGAGGATTTAACCATCTCAAAGCAATTCTCCTGTTAAAGCAATCATCCCAGGTCATCCACTTGTAAAAAACAACCACTTCCAGATTCCTAATTAGTTCAGAAACAGTTTATACAAAAGAAAATCTAGAAACCAAGAACACTGAACACATTAGACAACAACGCACACCCAAAAAAATTAATGTATCAAACGAAACCCACCTGCCTTTGAACTGAATATGTTTTCCGTCTGTGATTCCTTCAAAAATGGTGTCGGTGTAAATTGATTCATTCAAAAATGCGACTCGGTGTGAATTGATTGAAAACTGGTGTGGGTGTGAATTGAATCAGAAACAATGTGGAGTATTGATTATGGATTTCTCCATTGTATTAGTTGTTAATTGTCTAGATGAATAGAATCGAAAATCATTCTAAACCTCATATAAAACCCTAGTTTCTGATATTTTGTAAAGATAGAGAAATCGACGGATACCGTTTCCATGGTCACTATCGACATGAGGAGACCTGAAAATCAATGCAGACATTGATTAAGAAAGACATAGGGGGTTTGGTATGAAATAAAGACAGAGAAAGAAAAAAATTAACTTCTCATCATTTCATCTCTATCTTCTTGTTCGGTTTGCAAAAAGTGGATGGAAAGCAGAGGTGAGGGAAGTTGTTAAAAGGGAAGGAGTGGGAAAGTTGGTCGACGAAGAGATTTAGCCTGAAGTGGGAGTAGTGGTCTTGGGATCGATCGGTTATCCTGGGTGTATGTAGAGGGTAAACTAAAAAGAATGTGAGTTGGGTGGGACCAGAGTGAATGAGAGAGCTCTATTTTGAAATACTCTCACCACAATTTTCTAGAGGTCTAAAATGTGGGGCCAGAATGAATGAGAATTGAGTATTTGGTTTCAATTATTATATACTAGTTTGTCACCCATGCTACGCACGGGTTTGTTTGCCTTACATCATTTATGAACTATTGGAGACCGGGTCTTGCAATTAACACCATGAATAAACCATTTATCAATAAAAGATAGAATGAACTTACGTACATCCATGATTTATAGGATATACTTGTAAATTATCGTGTTAGTTAATTCTATATGGAGTCATTCGATGTTTACCCAAAAATTTTAGTAAAATGCTATTTCACATTCGTGTAACCTGTGAATTCCGATGGAGTGTATACCCGTGAATGCTACTAAAATATAATATCACATTCGTCCAACCCGTGAACTCCGATGGGCATATTAGGAGGGTGCATGTGCATCATTCATAAAATCAACAGATGAGCACTCGTGAAATCTAATATGTAAGAGAGAAAGATAAACTTGTAAATTAACGTGTGAGTTACTTATGTATATCCATGATTAATTAATAGGATATAATTGTGAATTATCGTGTGAGTTAGTTATATATGGAGTCAGGCGATATTTGCCCGTGAATTATATGTATTGAAACCCATTGTACATATTCCCTGCCATTTATTTGGAGTGTATTTTACCCGTGAATTCTTGCAAAATATAATATTACATTCGTCTATTCTGTGAATTCCGATGAAGTATATTCAACCCGTGAAAATTTCCAGTAAAATAACATTCGTTCAACCCGTGAATTCCGATGGCCATATTGTGAACGTGCATGCGCATCATCATAAAATCAATAGATGAGCACTCGTGCAATCCCATATATAAGAGAGAAGGATAAACATGTAAAATATTGCTTATATATGGAGTCAGTCGATATGTACTCGTGAATTATGTAGCTAAGTTTTTTCTTTATGTATAAATATTAATCGTGGGAAAGTTACACGTTTATGTGTGTAGAAATCCATTGTACTAAAATTTTTTTATATTTTATTTCGATCGTATGTATCCGTGAATTCTAGTAAAATATAATATCACATGCGTCTAACCCATGAATTTCAATTTATGTATATCCATGATTAATTAATAGGATACAATTGTGAATTATCGTGTGAGTTAATTATATATGGAGTCAGGCGATATTTGCCCGTGAATTATATGTATTGAAACCCATTGTACATATTCCCTGCCATTTATTTGGAGTGTATTTTACCCGTGAATTCTTGTAAAATATATTATTACATTCGTCTATTTTGTGAATTCCGATGAAGTATATTCAACCCGTGAAAAATTCCAGTAAAATAACATTCGTTCAACCTGTAAATTCCGATGGCCATATTGTGAACGTGCATGCGCATCATCATAAAATCAATAGATGAGCACACGTGCAATCCCATATATAAGAGAGAAGGATAAACATGTAAAATATTGCTTATATATGGAGTCAGTCGATATGTACTCGTGAATTATGTAGCTCAGTTTTTTCTTTATGTATAAATATTAATCGTGGGAAAGTTACACGTTTATGTGTGTAGAAATCCATTGTACATATTTTTTTCTATTTCATTTCGATTGTATGTATCCGTGAATTCTAGTAAAATATAATACCACATGCGTTTAACCCGTGAATTTCAATGGACATAAAATCAATGGATGAGCACCCGTAAAATTCCATATAAGAGAGAGAGAGAGTACGCTTACTTTGGTACAACAAATCAGATTCATGTATTTCTTGGTGTACAATATTGTTGAAAATAAAATGGGAGGTTGTCTTGTTATATCTTTCTGGCATAATGAAAAAGAGTTTTTTTATTCCATATTTAAGCTAGAAAAGGATTTTTTTTCATTTTTTGTACAGATTTAAGCATGTTTGGGATTGTTAGTCACCAAAATACTTGAGTCTCCCGTATCAACATTTTTACACCGATCGAAGAGTCTCCCATGTTTTATATCGTGAGGGGAAGGATAAATCGGTCAGTACTCTTTGACAGAATCATTGAGATAGTGTGACTTAAAATCGGGTCCTTTCGAGCCAAATCACCAATCCCTTGTCCTGGTGCTTTCGAGCACAGCAGTAAGCCATTGACCATGTCGCTACACTGCCCATGCCGATAACCAATTAGTATTTTTTTTACTGCATGCACACATTAGAGAGGTCAAGTTTATGCTACACTAAGTGGAATAATTAAATTGGCACACATAGACCATTCCGCAACCACAAAGAGTAGATATGGATATTTGATCTTAAACGATATTGTACCAATTGTCCAATCCTTCTAGAAAAAATTACATTGCCTGGAAAGCAAAAAAAAAATAAAAAAACGATATTAATATGTATAATTACCTTATTTACGGATGGTGTGGTTTGAGCATTTCTTAAAAGCAATACCAACTGTTACGATACAACTTCATAAAGAAATCTTGGTTTCTTTCGATCGTGTGGGTCGTGTGTTTTGAGATAGAGAGAAAAAATACTGGTTTCATGCGTATTGAAAATTTACCAATTTCTTCCCTGTTTCATACACTAAAAATTGAAAGAGAGTAGAGAGATATTTACCAATTTCTCTGCGGCAATCTATTAGAAATCCCGATCAAATAATATTTGCGATGCCAATCGACTATGCTAATTTCAAGGATACCTGTAAAACAATTAACTGATCGATGCAACACCATTAAAAAAAAATAAAACATCAAGTCTTCTTCTAAAGAAAGCACCGGCTGCAAAACACAATAGAAGATGCACAATTTCTTCCGATGAATATTCTGCGCAACAAACAATAAAATAAAATGTAAAAATCTGAAAAATCTAATAAAAAATAAGCTGCTTACATACAACAACGCAAAAGAACACCAATTGGAAAATAAAAAATGAATCAAAAGAAGACCAATTAAAAGAAAGAAAATTGGAATAAATCATTTAGAATACCTGCAAGACAAAGACAAATACACATTAGATAACAAATCTTAAAATAAAAAAGAAAAATGATAAAAAAAAATTAAGAACGACACATAACAATGGGCTTGGCGACGCCTTATATAGAGAGACAGTGAGGCTACGACTTCTAAAAAGACAATTTTTGAAGATAATGTAAATGAAAATCTAAAAATATACATACATAATTTATTATTTTTGGTTAGTTGTATTTTACTTGTTATTTATATTATTCTCGTCTAATCTACTATGTTAAGTTAATAGATTTTAGATTTTATAACAAAATTAATATGCTAATATGTAATAAAAATCTTTAAAGAAATATTTTTGGATTCTATAAGAATTTCTATTATATTACGCCTCAAATATATTTATTACTCCCTAAAGTTACCAAAATACTTTACTAAATTTACCTAAAGTTACCTAAATCTTTGAATTGAAATCCTAAATTACCCGTTAGAGTAAATTATGTCATGTTTTAAATTTTTAATTCCAAATTTTTAATTCTAAATCTTTGATTGTAGAAAATAGCTATGGATTTCTTCTTCTCTACATTTTCTTTTTTGTTTTTTTTTTGTTTTTTCTTGAATGAACAATAATATTAGTAGTCTTTCTAAATAGTATTGTATCATTTTTTTAACGATCTTTTTCTAATGATTTTGTATTTTGACCATTTGACAGGATTATGCATTGCGAAGGAAGATGAACATTTTGATCAAAGTATAATTATCTATAATTGTAGGTATTTTGATTTAAATTTTATTCCTTGCTCCCAATTTGATTAGTATTTTTTTTTAATTCCAACTTAGTAGTCTTAAATTGTACTTAGCATTAGCGTGATCATAAAGATTGTAATTGAACTTTGGACATTTATTAATTTTGATGATCAATTTTTAATTTTGCGATGAAATCATGATGAAAAATATATGTTGATGTAATTTGTTTCTCATTTATTATTTCCCATTTTTAAATGTTAATTACCCGTTTTCTGTTATTATTAGATTAGATTTTATGTGAGATATATAGATATTATCATATATTGAGATTCTACGTGAGATTTTAAAAGATATTATCATATATTGAGCTTTTATGTGAGATTTTAAAATAAGTTGGCAAGTTTTTTGGTGGGGCCAGAATCAACCAGAAGCTCCGGTGAATGTGAGCAATTAAAAAAACTCTGTTATTATATATATAAATAAGGATAATTGTTTTTTTACTCTACTTATCATACCAACTGTTTATGGGTCCAATCAGTACATAAAAATCTTTCTTTCTTAACCTGCTAATGTTGTTTTCTTTTCTTTACAGCTGGCTCTGATAATAGAGTATATCTCAACAACTTTATGTTCAGTTTCTTTACAAAATAAGTATTGCTTTCATAGTATATATCATTGTTTTGATTCTTTATTTATGGAGAACTAATTTCATTTTCTCATTTTATGTAGTTCAGGTTGTTTATCACCTTCATGGTGTTTGCTATTATTCTAGTTTTGGTGGCGTTTGCCTTACTCCCAGTGTGGATCCTAGTGTTTGTATTAGTTGATGTGTGTCTTGTCGTAGCAATTGATGATGTTTAGAAATCCATGGCAGTATGGAAACAATTAGAATCTCTACACAATTATTCTAACCAGATAAAACTCTGTAAGTCCAGACTCATCGAGTTCAAACTCAGTGTCTGCACACAAACTAGTCGCACGTGGATATTCTCAAATAACCGCTCGAAAAATCATTACAAGCTACAATAAATTACTCACTGTCTTATTATTTTGACGGTTTTAAATTATTTTCTTCAAGTGTATAGCGTATATTATTCATCCATTACTACTAACTAAAGATACGTCGATATATTGGCAATCAATCAGCAACCTGTCAACCCATAATTCAAGCATCCAAAACCCTAATCAATGCGATCTTAAAAGAAGTCTAATACCGAACCATTCAACACAAAAAGCGTACAAGGTTTAGTCATGGAGTCTGGATCATCTTCAAAGCAAGGTGATAACACTGGAGCTACTGTGATAACTACTAAGATGAAGGAAACACAGATTGAGGTAGAATGTTCAAAAAAAGTTATTGAAAAACTAGGTAAAAACTAGGTAAACCTATTGTTACAGAAGATCTGTTGCTGCCTCTTGATTCCTTAATACATGTGAAATCGGGCAAACCCTTTGCATGAGAATCACCCTTTATCCACTACAAAGTGGTGTGATTCCCAGGGATCTCAGATCCAATTTCATCTCTTCCCTTGAAACGAGCCTTTTGACCTGGCTTCAGGGATAAAACTATTAAAAAGATGAAAGGAATCATAAACGTACTCTGACTCCTCAAAATATTGAATAAGACAGTGAAAACTAAAAAAAAAAAAAAAAACACTTCGACGAGTAAAGATTTTCATTGAAATGAGGTTGTTAAAACTTGCAAGGACACTTGATCAGTATCATCACGATCACTTGATCCATCCTCTGCTGGAATGTTGACATCCATGGCATCCTCCAACGCAGTGTCTTCTGGTGCACTATTAGGTATCATATCGCCCCCACTAGCTTGTTCGAGAGTCAAAACTGAATGACTCTCGGAGACGGTAGGTAACTCCTGAAAGTCGACAACCATGATCCTAGCAGCCTTTGTCTCAACTGCAGAGGATATATAAGCCAAAGCATCAGCATGACTATTTTCTAATCGTGGACGCTGCATAATTGAAAACAAGTCAAACCTGCTCGCCAAGTTTTTTAGACAATCCAGATAATACTGCATTTTTTTGTCTTTTGCCTGATAGGAGCCCAAGAACTGATTGACTACCAACATAGAGACAGTTATCAGTTTCACATATTTCACCCCCCGTTGCTTGACAGCTTTCAATCCTCCAATTGCATCCTCGTACTCGGCAACATTGGAAGAACCGTATGTAACTACTGTCCACGGCGGCTGAGAATTCCAATCTGGTATCTTTCTCGACCATCGAACCTCCTGGAGTATGAATAACGCACCCTACCCCTGCTCCGCTGAAATTGGAAGAACCGTCTGTAACTACTGTCCACGGCGGCTCGGATGTCTCGACCTCTACAGCTGACTCGCCCCCAGTTTGACTGGTGGATAGAACTGGAGGTTTCAGTAACAACTCTTCTTCTTCGATCACGATTTTTATATCGTCAACATGGAAATCTGCTAACAATGCAGCAAGAGCGTGTTCTTTTTCTGCAGTTTGGGTTTCATATTTTATTTCATAAGCTCCAAGATAATTTGCCCATATGGCCAGTCTGCTTGAATCGCCAGCTCGCCCGAGAACTTTCTTCAACGGATACTCTGAGTAAACTATGGCTTCTCTACCTTGGAAATAAGGCTTAAGACGACGTGACGCGTGAACTAGGGCCAATGCTATTTTCTCGACCTTGGTGCATCTTAGTTCTGCCCCCGTCAGAGACTTACTGATGTTATATACAGGCTTCTCGTATGGATCAGTGTGAAGCGTTTCTCTCTCCCTCTCTTCCTCTCTCTAAGAAATGATCCCACAATTTCAAAATTAACCTCCTCCAAATGACTTCATTAAGGATCTATTTATAGAGTTTCCCTTTTAACCCTTAGTTGTCATGTGTCCTCTTAGTCCTTATTTACATAATTACCATTCATTATCTCTTAATCCCTTTTAACACTCTAGCCCAAGCCCCTTGATCCCTTTCTAAATGGGCTGCACTAGTCATGGATGGAACCCATTAGGTCTTATTAGACTTGGGGTATCCACATTAGTCCCTTGACGGCCTGGGCAGACGGGTATATCGGGCCAGCCGTCACCCCAGGATACCCGAGTCCCCAAGTAGCCTAATCAATTACCCCTTATCCTCTTCAATCGTGGCCTACGTGGACGCGCACGTCCTAGCCATTGAGTAATTTTTCGTGGCCTAGGTGGCGAGCGGTTACATTCTTTCACCTCCTCTCCTTCTTCTATAAATAGTGCCTTAGCCATTTTACCACAACCGACCTTCTTCCTCTATTCTCTTTTCGTTTCTTTCTTCCTTCCTCTCGCTGCCCATGAGTGATCACGAGATTTTAAATGACCAAGACGCGTCCGATCATGGAGACAATGTCGATTTAGAAAACGCGGGAGGTCAAGGAGGTGCGGATAACACAACGTTCATAGTTCTTCCGCATCCTCTACGCGCGGATGGTTTGTATACCCACGATCAGTTCACTGCGGACATCAGTCTTCAAAGCGCATTTGTCCCATTACCTCACGATACTTACCCTGACGATTTTCTCAATTCCAGTGTACTGAATCGTCTAACGCCTCATGTTCCAGCTGACCCCTTGTGGCTACTTCGAGAGGAAAGCGAAGAGTGGGCGTTTCCACCCTATGAGCAGATCCCCCATCTCGCCATCAATCGAGGGGATTACGAGCTTCAAAAAATTGTCTATCAATCCTCAGCGAAGCCTCCGGAGGGTTAGCGTGGATAAGTCAAATACCTAACAAACCACGAGCCTTTCGTGCGGGTTCTTGAAAAGCTCGGTATTCTCGATGCCATAAAAGCGTCAAAAAGTCGCTCCTGTAGTCGGAGCAATATCGATCTGCACAAATTGGTAACGCGCTGGATTTCTCTATTATATACTTTCTTTTTTTGCTTGGGGCGTGACCATTGTTACCTTGGAGGATGTGGTTGCGCTCACTTTGCTGCCTGCCCGTGCAACTCAATTCTAGCATCAGTCCGCTTTTGAAAAGTGTATGCGCAATATGCTGAGGAAATCAAAAGAACACTCGAGGAATGTCCATGTGGAGGAGACCGGTGATGGTCAAGAGAAAGGCAAGGAGCAAGAGGTCGCTCAAGGTAAGGCTCCTGTTTAATCCCTGGGGACGTTTTGAAGGTCATTCATCCAACGCGACAGCTGACGAGTGTGTTTCTTTTGTTATTTGCAGAAGAGGGTGAGCCTGAAATTCCAGCTCCGACTCGACAGAAGAAAAGCCAGGCGTCCTTTACTTTATTTGTGAAACACTGGGCTCCTAAGAAAGTGGACGATCAGTGGCAGCTCCTGGACTATGGTAAAGATTCAGAATTCTTGCAGCTAGCCGCGTTTTTCCTCTTCTGGCTAAGCCACGATGTATTCGAGTTTAGCCCCAGGGACACTGTCAAAGAGAAGTTAATGCCCATGGCTGTTCTGATGGCGCGAGGTATTTCCTTTCCCCTTGCCCCTATGTTTTTGGGCGGGTTATACCGTCATTTGAATCTCCTTGCGATCGATATTCAGAGAGTCGCTGGCTTGCACGTTGTTGAGACTTTTGTTCCTGCGAGCTTTCTCCAAATGTAGTCTTGGGAGCGCTTTCCGAGTTTCTTCCCAGAAGTTCTGCAACTCACTATTTATGGCCACGAGGAACAAGTTAATGAAGAAGGAGAAGTGGTGCAGGCGCCAATGGTATATTCCTTCCCGCGTGCCCGTCTGTACAAGAAGCGTTCACCCAAGTCCTCCGATAGCATATCCAAGGACATGGACGTTGAGACAAAGTTCTTTTTTTCTCTCTACACCGATGGTCGCGTTGGTCCGACTCCTTACACTTTTTACTCGAGGGAGGGGGAAATTCTCGTTTCTAGAAGAGTGCGTCAGGCTGGCAAGGTGGACTTTGTTCTTTCTGTGACTTCTGGTTACCTTCCTGGTTTTTATGGTGGTGAGTTTTCCATTCAGGCGTATAATTTTGATCGCGTGGTACGCCAAGCAGGTTTTGATCAAGGGGTTCCTCCGCCCCCATTGCGTCCTGCTAGTTCAAATGAGGAAACGGTTGAAAATCACTTAGATAGATTTGTTTATACTCATGAAGACGCGCTTCGTTGCCGCGCTACTCCTTTTACAATTTGGTATCCCAATTCCGATCGCAACACCTGCTTTTCTGCTAATTGGCGTGACTACTGGAACGAGTTCTTGACCCGCTCAATGAACTTCCTAGTTACTCTGTATGTGCGCTACCCCGAGCTCGACGAGAATGATCTTTCTGACATGCATCGTTGCGGTCGCTTCGTGCTTGATAAGGGTATAAAGGGAGCGTATGGGCTTGGTCCTGGGACTAAAGGCCGTCTGCGGAATAGTAACGAGACTGCTTGGGGTTCCTTTCCTTCTGATCCTGAGTCAGGCACTGGTTAGAGATCTCGGAGGAAGGCCCCCCTCTCATCCTCGAAAGTTGTTGGCGGACGTAAGCGATCACATGGTATTGATGCTTCTAGACCTTCCCCTTCCACACCTGGTACAAGGGGGCTAGGTAGCGGTTCTGTGGTAAGCGACTGTTTATGTTGAGTCATGCTTTGTTAATTCGTTGGGTTTCTGTATTTACTTAGTTCTATGTTTGTGCATAGCCTGACGACTCTCATGACCCTAGGCCGCGTAAGCGGCCTTTGGAGGAGTGGCTTAATATGCTCAAACATGAGTGGAGTAGGAAGGATTTGGTTGATAAATTGAATTGGGAGGCATGCATAGTCCTCATTCCTCGATGTGTTGCGTCTCCTTCGTCTAACAAGTCTTGCACTAATCAGGCGCGCCCTTCGACCACCTCTTAAAGGAAGCACCCTTCTCCGAAACAGCGTCCTGCTCACTCGAGTAATTCAGGCTTTATTGAGGAATTTGAGCGTCGCAACCAGTGTGTTAGTCCCAAGCCTGCCAACGTGATGAGTTTGTCTAGCTTACAACCCTTGGTTTTTTCCGTTAGGCGTGACAAGGTTAATCCTCTGAACTCACCTTCTGCCATTTTGGAATCTTTCAGTTCGTCAGCGTCTGAGAGAGTACGTCACATGGGTCCGTCCTCTTCTGTTCAGATGCCTTCTGACCTAAGTATGTATTAAATTATAACACGTGGTGTGCATTTATTTCGTCTTTTTCCAAGCATAAGGTCCTATTTATACCCCATCTTCCCTTTGTTTTTTCTTACGAAATTGTTTGAGATAGTTTTTCCAAGTTGAGTCTTACAATATCTAGAGATCTCTAATTTGCTTTGGTTGCTAGGTTCTCTCGGGGATAGTTCGTCTAACGATCAATCGGGTGGCCCGGATCCAGAGATAGACGCGTCTTCACCATCTTCCGACCAAGTGAGTTTCCTTAGATATATTCTCTCTTCTCATTCGCTATTTATGCGCCTAACTAAATTCATTTGTAGGGGGCAAGTATGGGTAAGCGCGCGAACAAAGATTCTGAGAGCGTAAATAGTGACAAGCGTTTAAGGAATTCTCTGCCTGCCCGGAATGCAAATATTATTCACCGTCCTGCTTTTACTGTGACACCTGGTTCTCCCTTAGCGAGTGTGGTTCGTGATTCTGCTTCCTTGCCTATGTTTGGATGAACGTTCTCAGATCGGTGTCAAGGACGCTGCTTATGAGATGGTGTATGGGTTTTGGGTCCCCGCGGCCTATGTGGACTCCTATACTGAAATTCTTAAGCATCATGGCCATTTCGTCCCCGCGCACATGTCGTCTTTGCTTGGCGTAGAGGCTCAGGTTAGTGTGGTGAGGGATTTGCTGACTGTAGTGGCGGGACTTGCCAGCGCGGACAAGGATCCCCCTTCTGAAGAGGAATTTTCAGCATGGGAAGGTATTCTCTCTACGGCTAAGCTTTTGCGTCTTAACATCTCCTAGCTACTGGACTTGATGAAGAAAGTGAAGGCTAAGCATAATCCTCGAGTATCAAAGCTATCTTCTCGTATCGACCAGTTGGCGAAGGAGAAAACGCGACTAGATGCGGACGTCATTGCCTAAAGGGATGGGCAGAAGACGATAACCACAGAGTTTAGCGCCGATACCGATGCATTGTCCGATGTGCAAGAAGCCGCCAATTATTTCTTTAATGATGGATGTTTATGTTTTATATATATGTGTGGATTTATTTGTTTAGATATGTGTCGTGTTATTGTGTTGATTTTTTCTTGCAAGAGTTTTGAAAGGAACAATGGCACCGACGCGCGAGGAAGTTGCCCGTGCTATCCGCGCTTTGCGTAAGACTAGCTTCGTCATGCGAGTGGTCCTTTTGTATTTTGAGAAGTTATCCGACGACTCATGTATTGAATTTGTTGAAATAAGCTCTCTTGTGGAAAGATTGAGGTTATGTGGATTCGAGCCTGCTGGAGTAGTACTAGCGCGTCAGCAAGAGTGCAGAGCTCGTCGAGTGTTTTCGACCCTGTGTATGTATGATGTACAACGCGCCCTTCGTATAGTTGACGCGTCTTTAGACCACGCTTATGTACTATTTCGCGCTTTTCGTTGCCGAAGTTTCTAGGCAACGTCAAGTTCTTTTGACAAGTGGATTTGTAACTTTTCGATATTCGTGTAATAATAAATATATATATATATGTGTGTGTGTGTGTGTGTGTGTTCATGTGTCATGTCTTATCCTTCATTTTTGTTTTTTGCTTTCTTTGTTTCCTCTCTTTTGTTCTCAACTTTCTGAGATGGCTTTCCGTTTGCGCGGCTATTTTATTACTTTAGCTTCCACCCCAACTGTGTCACTCCCTTAGACCTTGAGCGAGTAATTGGTCGATTAGAATCGGTCAAGGAAGAGGCGGAGCTGTTGGCGACGCATAGGCGAGAAGATTATGAGGCTCTTCAACAGATCTGGGACGATCATCATGCTGAGTGGGAAACCGCTTGTGCCACTGGGCTTGCTCCCGACATTCAATTTGGTTCTAATAATGAAGTGATGTTGCGTCAGCGTATGGATAGAACGCATAGTCGGCGTACGGCGGCGCTCAGCAGTCTTCTTGAGGCTGAACGGTTTGTCAAGAATGTTGACGAGGAATTGGAGCGTTGCAGACGTGCCCTTGCTGTAAGCGCTGTTATGCCATTGGTTTAGACTTGTATCCCCCTTTTGTAGATGCCGTATGGCCGTTTGTGAAATCGAAAAGACTTTGCTATTTTGAAAACGTGTCATGCATGCCATAGGCGGTCATTCGTGTATTAATTGCATTGATCCCGTTAGTATAAAATGCTTTCACTTGTAATATTTGGTTTTAAGTGACCGATGGGTTCTGTAGATGGTTTATGGGTATTGGCTTTGCGCGCCGTTCCGGGCACTGTGGCTCGTGCTGATTTAGAGAAAGAAGCCAAACGCTTGCGTAGTATTCTGCAAGAGGCAAGGGATTCATTGAAAGAGCACGAGCAACGGTGTACAGATGCACTCGCCGCTATTGTTGATCTGCGAGAAATGATGAGGTTGATTCGTCGGGCAAACGCGAATACTGACTTAAAATAAAAAGCGCGTCGCAGCTATAATGACTGCGTTCAAAAGCTTGCCAGGGAAGAGGATTATGTCCAGTACGCGAGAGAGACTGTCGAATTTATAACATTGCGTGTTGTTAAATGTGAGGCTGACTTGGATAGACTAGCCGATGTTTAATCCCCCCCCCCCCCCTAGGCTCGTGGGAGTGTATTTTTGTTTCTTTGTTTTTCAACATAGTGTATTGTTCTCCTTTAATTAGTTGAAGTATGATGTGGAGTTTTCAAAGTGTGCCTTTTTGTTAAGTCGTTGTAAAGGCAGCGTGTTCAGTGTGCTCCTTTAGGGTTTTCGGTGCCAATCGACCAGGGTTTTCAGTGCCCTTGTTTTGAATCGATTCTAAGAGTGTTGCAAGGCAGCGTGTTCAGTGCGCTCCTTTAGGGTTTTCAGTGCCCAATCGACCAGGGTTTCAGTGCCTTGTGTTAAATCGATTTTTGAAAGTGATATAAGCCCGCGTTTTCGTGGCGCTCTTATAGTACACCGAATAAAGAAATTGCAGAATTTTGATAAAGGAAGAGGCATGACGCGTTTATAAGACGCTCCTCCTAGTTTCATTATTAAATTAAACTAAGGCAGTGTGTCCATGCGCTCCTTGTCGTATAGTAAGAAAATAAAAATAGATAAAGGAAAAAGAAATGATAACCGCTTCATATTGTTAAAACTTTACTCAAGTGTGATACAATTTGATCCATTTACCATTTATGGGTGTGTCAATCTCCTTTCCGTTTAAGTGGTTGAGGTAGTAGTAACCGCTTTCTGCAACTTTTCGCACAATATAAGGCCCACACGCCAGTTGGCGGAAAACTTTCCCGCCTTGGCTTTCCTTTGTACATGTTTTGCAATTTTTAGCACAAGATCTCCCACCTCAAAGTCGCGGGGTATCACTTTCTTATTGTAATAGCGTGCTTTAGTTTCCCTGTAGGTTTCAGCGAAGCGTTCTACTTAACCCTTCGTTCTGCGAGCACGTCAAGATGTCTGATCCTGCTTACATTATCTGGCTCGTTATGACTTGCCACAGCCACTCACGCGGACGGTACTGCAACTTCAGCTGGCAGGATCGCGTCTTCTCTATATACTAGGGAATAGGGAGATGCTCCTGTGGAGATGCGTTTAGAAATTTTGTATGCCCACAACGCTAGAGGTAGTTGCTCGTGCCAACTCCTATGATGATCATGTAAAGTTTTACTCAGAATGCGCAACAAAGTTTTGTTAGTCGACTCGGCCAGGCCATTCCCTTGAGGATAATACTCTGTGGACGCGTGTTGCCGGATATTGTATCTATTCAAAAGGTCTGCTACCTTCTGATTAATAAAAGATGATCCGTTATCGGATCGAATTATCATTAACGCGTCGAACCAACAGATGATGTTTTCTTTGATAAACGCGGCAATAGTTTCCCCTTCGTAATTTCGCAGTGGCGCTGCTTCCACCCACTTTTTCGAGTATTCCGTTGCTGTGATTATGTACTTGTGTCTGCTGGAAGAAAGCGGTTTATGGGGCCGATCAGATCCAGACCCCAGCTGTGGAAAGGCCACGACGTCACCACACTATGCAACTCTTTATGCGGTGCTTGAATCACATTTCTATGGAATTGGCAAATGACGCATTTCTTTACGAATTCCGTTGTGTCGGCTTCCATCGTGGGCCAATAGTATCCTCCTTCATGAATGTGTACGAACAATTTCTGCTTTCTCTAGTGCTCCAGCTCGTGAGATTTCGTCATCACGACCTGCGCCTCCTCCTTGTTTAAACACCTCAAAGCCCCATTGTCAAAGCTTCTCCTATATAACACCCCATCAGTGATAAAAAACCGCGCTACTTTCTTCTTTACCGCGAGAGCTTCTGATTCGTCGCTTGGCAGTAAGCCATTTTGTAAATAGATATATGGTTGTCTCCAATCTAATTCTTCGATCGTACATACTTCTGATGGCTGGGACGGCGATTGGCATTCTGAATAATTGCTTTGCAATGCCGCGGCTTGGGTTGCCATTTCTGGCTAGTAAAACCTTTTCCTCTGTAATCTTCAATACAGAGGGATTACTCCCGAGTGTCCACAGGTTTCCTGGTGGACTTGTGTCATGAGCTTATCCGCTTCTTTGCTTCCCACACATCGCGCCAGTGCCCCGCCAGCCATTTGATAATAGAGTTGACCCTTGATAACTACAAAGGATTTCAGCCTTTTGAACATCATGGATCTCTCCTCTTTGGGCTTATCGAGATCTTTCATGACTCCTCTCTTCCAGTCGTTTTCCTCTTCAAATTTCATCTCTTGTAACCAAGTGCTGGGGAATTCTTTCCTGTGTATGACGATCAAGCCCTCTTCTTTACCGTTCAAGTTGATCTTTGCCGCCAGCGTGGCTAGAGCATCAGCGTGCCTATTCATGGTTCTTCCTGTGTGTCCCAGTTCCACCAAGGTTAGTCTAGCCATTTGTGCTTGTGCTTCCGCGCGGTAGGGCGCCAGGCGTTCTTCTTTAACATGAAAGTCTCCGCCAGCTTGACTAGTTACTAGTTTAGAGTCACCGTGTGTACTCGTAATCGGAGAACCTCCATTTGCTCGGCAAGCTTTAAACCTATAAAGAACGCCTCGTACTCGGCCACATTGTTACTGCAGGTGAGATCCAACTTGAAAGCGAACGAGAGCAGTTATTTGCGAGGCGTCTCGAATACGATCCCTGCCCCTCCATAAGAACTTTAAGACGATCCATCAAAGTACATATCCCAAGGGTCTTCCTCATCAAGCTCCGCTACTTATCCTCGAATGTCCTGATTCTAGGGAATGCAGCTAAAAGATCTGCAATCTCTTGTCCTCTTATACCTTTGGGCCTTTGATAGTGCAATCCGAATTCTGACAACTGCAAAGACCATCGTGCGGTTCTACCAGTAAGATACGGTCATTCGGCCAGGTAGACAATATCATTCGCCGCGGAGATCACCACTGTTTGGTGCGCCAACAAGTACGGTCTTAACTTCTGAGACGCGTATATTAATGCCAGACAAGCCTGTTCAATTCGAGGGTACCTCGTCTCCGTGTCTTTCAAAACGCGACTCACATAATATATTGGGAAAAATTGGTCATTCCCCAGGTCATGTGCGAGAAGTTCTCCTATCGCCTCGGATGTATACGCCAAATAAAAATGCAAACGCTCGCCTGGTATGCGTGGCCTTAAAACGTGGACTGGTCAAACACCTTTTTATGTTTTCAAAGGCATTTTGCTGTACTTGTTCCCAGTGGAAAGAACATCCCTTCTTCAGAAGAGGGGTGAAGGTCGCCATCATCTGCGCCAGACCAGGTATAAACCTCCGGAAATAAGATATTTCTCGAGGAAACTTTGCATTTCATGTACGCTGACAGGTCTGTCCATGGTGAGTATCGCTTGCGCCTTCCCCGAGTCCACTTGTATCCCTCTGCTCGTTACTACGAACCCCAAGAATTTGCCAAACGTAACCCCGAAAGTGCATTTTAGAGGATTCATTTTGAGCTTATACCGTGTGCAGCGCTCGAACACCATTTGCAGGTGGCTTATGTGATCTTCCTTCTTCTGAGACTTTACCACAATATCATCGACGTATACTTCAACTTTTTTGTGAATCAAATCGTGAAAAATGGATACCAAGTAGCTCCATCGTTCTTCAACCCAAACGACATTACTACATAGTAAAAGCAACCAAATGGCGTCTGGAATGCAGTTTTGTGCGCGTCCATGGCGGTCATCTTGATCTGGTTATAACCACTATAGCCATCCATAAACGAGAACATTTGATGGTTACTGGTCGCGTCTACCAGCATGTCGACTTTGGGTATGGGAAATTCGTCTTTGGGACAAGCTCGGTTCAAATCTTTGTAATCGAAGCAGCATCGAATCTTCCCATTCTTCTTCATGACAGGTACAATATTGGCGAGCCAAGGTGCGTTCTTTATAGGCTCTATAAACTTCGCTTCTACTAGACGCTCTAGCTCTTCCTTTATCGCCAAGGCGACGTCCTTGTGAAAAGTGCGACTTCTTTGTTTCACCGGTTAAGCATGTGGCATTACATCTAGAAAGTGAGCAACTAGCTCGGCATCTAACCCTGGTATCTCACTGTATGTGTAGGTGATAGGTGCTCAAAACACCTATTCAAGAGTACCTAATTGATACACTTTAGTCGGCTAATTCCTCATATATTGTTTATTTTACATTGTATTCTATTTTGCAGGTACTTTGAAGTTTAATAATAAAAATGAAGCAATTTACAATTTAATTCATCACTTGCCAACTCTCGGAGTCAATGGTCTCGAATACAAGAAGAATACAATGTTCAAAAGTGTCGCAAACAAGAATTACTGGAGGCGGGTGCAACTGGTTTTGAAGAGTTTATGGGGGCAGTCCGGTTATTCCAAACATCTGTTATGCGTTAAGGGGCACCTTAAAACAGGCCCAATTCCTGAAAACAGGCCCAATTTCTTAAAACAAGTCCAAGTTATAATTCAGATGTGCCGTTTTTGGGACTGCAGACTTTTATTTGGGACTTCAATCCACTAAACTTATCCACAATCCACGATAAGAGATGTCTTTAGTATAAGCCCTTCCATGTAATATAGCCTATAGTATAAGCTTTTCCATATAATTTATAGTGTTTAGTATATATCTTCACCACACTACCAGCATACCACCACTACCAGCGCCACCACCACCACCACTAAAAGGGCGGCGCCGCCGCCACCACCACTAAAAAAACAATCTATAAACCTACAATACCACGCACACAAAACAAACCATTACAACCACATCCAAATTACAAGATCAATATTTTAAGCAACAATCTATCAAACAAGATACAATTACAAAAATCTATAACCAATTTACCACAAGAATCAATCTCTACTAGGGGAATCATATATATCCGCCATTAACAGTAAACCAGGAAAAACCTAAACCTTTATTTTCATCTAATTAATGAAATTGATGATCAAGTTGACAAATGATAACAACCCATATCTAAATTCCATTGAATCGAACCAAATTCATCAAAACTAATTTCATTTTCAACCTTTTGATTCATGTTGTAAGAAAAATAGAGAGAGAGAGATACCTGAATAATCTTATTTCTTCTCTGTCCCCATCAAAATATCTCTGCAACTAAAGAGATTGAATTCTAGTTTTCTTTACAGGGAATCGTGACTTGGTAATAGTGAAATTAAAAAGTATTATAGAGATATATATTATACTGTTGGAATGGTGGAGTGTTAGATTCTCGTTTGATTACTTAGTAAGTTTAATTATAAATCTATTCTTAGAGCTGCCGCTTGGTGGGTGGTCAGTGGTGTATTAACCAAGTATTTACGCCTTGCTATTCATAATTAGCTAGGCGTAAAAAAAATTTACGACCCAATACTAAGAAGTATTTTTTTTTACGTCCTAACTAGCTAGGCGTAATAAATCAATTTTTGGTGCACAAAAAATCTGGGCGTAACTAGTATATTTGGGAGGTAAATTAGACAACCAAGGCGTAAATTGTAAAATTTGGGACGTAAATTCCAAAATTTACGCCTCAATTCACCCTAATTAAGCTTCAATTCCCATTTACGCCTCATTTTCGCGATTTAAGCCTCAATTATTTGTGAGAAAAATGTCACTTTATTTACGTCTTGATTTCCAAGGCGTAAAATTTCTAGAGCAAAACCTACGTCTTAGTTCCGAGGCGTACGATGATGAAAATCAAGGCGTAACTACCAATTTACGCCTCATTTCTCTTTGAAAACCAATGCATAAATTCTTCTGTAACCGCAAAAATAAACCCAATTTTCCAATTCTAACCTAAAAATGTAATGAAAACATGATATAAATGATGAGTTTTGTTCATTAATGAGTACCTCATCCACATAGATGGAGTAATATATTTGTTATAACTTATTACCAAAGGATTTACAACGTTGGTGGTGGTGGTGGTGGCGGCAGTGGAGATGGTGTTGGCGGTGAAAACATGGAAAAAAACTTACACCTTGTTGATTGAGTAATATATTTGTTATAAGTCATGACCAAAGGGATTTACAACGTTAGTTGTGGTGGTGGTAGTGGAGGTGGTGGTGGAGATGGTGCCGGCAGTAGTGGTGGTGGCGGTGAAAACATGGAGAGAAACTTACACGTTGTTGATTAATTTAAAGTTAAACACTAAATGTGTGGTGGTCGTGGTGGTGGTGGTGGTGGCGGCAGTGGCGGCGACGGTGGTGGTGCTGGTAGTAGTGGCGCTGGTGGCGCTGGTAGTAGTGGCGCTGGTGGCGCTGGTAGTGGTGGTGAAATAAGGATTAATTAAGCATAATCAATACTTGATTAGTTCAAGTTTAATCACTAATTGAAGGTAAATACAAATTAATGAAAAATTGATAAGCGATTTTCTAATTTTTTTGTGGGTAACCCTATTTTGTTTTGGACTGCAGTCCCAAAAACAACACATTAATTCAGGGACGTATATAAAAGAAGTTATTACGTACAGACACGAGGGCACGCATCACAGAAGGGAAAAGGAGTTTTCACGCAAGGGTTACTGTTCACCCAGAGGCAAGGGTTTTTGGCACGATTCTCGAGGCGCCGCGAACAAGGGTTTTTCATGGTTTTTATTATTTTCTTTGGATTTCAATAAAGCCATGAGTAGCTAAATTTCTATATATTGGGTAAGGATGTAGTCGGATATCATAGACATGCGATTAATTTTGGAGTTATAAATATTCTTTTCATCATCGTTTTTATTTTACTGTGCGTATGAATGCATGATTGACGTATTGCATTAAGAATGTATGTTAATTGATTTAAGTTGCAAATTAAATTGGTTTATGTTAACTAGAATTAGGTTTTGAAACTGCAGAGGTGATTGTGTTAATTGAATTAAGTTGCAAATTAAATTGGACATCAACTGCAGAGGTGATTGTGTAAATGCTTGTTTGCCCGGAGGATGTAAACACGATTACTGTTCCAAGGTGTCAAACATGTACCGGAGGCCTTACAGATTTGAAGTATGTAATGGTAATTAGATGATATAAAATCAGGGATAGGATGCACTTTAGTAATTTCTTAAATAAATAATGGTGTAATATTTATCTTCGAATCAATAAAAAAACTAAGTTATCTTTTACCCAAAAAAAAAAAAAAAAAAAAAAAACTTTGCCAGAGAGAGAGGGGACAGAGAGAAAACTTTGTTGGGAAGGTGTGAGGGTTTCATCTGATCAACCCCCATTTTCCTCAAGAGATTCTTCTCCTTCCTTAATCTTATTCTCTCTGGCTTCATTTTGACATCTCAAACACCCCCTACAACCCCCCATTATCGCTGCCATTAATCTTTTAGGGTTTCTCTGCCTCCACGAAAACCAGAGCCGGTCATGGTCCAAACTCGCCGCAGTAGTGTTCTCGACTTTCAGTTATCTGCAAATCGAGATTCACAGCCTATACTTCAATCATCTGCTACTCCATCCAATGTTTACAGGGCTAATCAGCGATCTTCAGCCATCACCAGACGGAAGCCTACATCAGTTTCTGCTGCTGTGTCTTACACCAATGGTGTTCAATCATCTGCCCCTGATGTTCATTTATCTGTCATTCCATTCGGTGTTTACAGGGCCACTCGTCGAGTTCCAGCCATCACCAAACAGAGAACTACAGCTGCTTCTGTCATTGTTGTGTCTTGCATCAAGGGTTGTATCATCCCCTAATGGAGGTTACTGGCGGAGAAAGAAGCCTGAGTCTTCTCCGGTGGCGGGGCTTTCCACAGATGACAGCACTTCTGCGTTAACTTCTGGCCTGAGTGCTATTTCTCCCTTCCATGATGCTACAGCTGAAATTTCAGCGTCAACTGCCCATGGGGTTGTCGACTGCGGTGTTGGACTTGCTGGTGATCAATCCCATGATGTTCATGTTCAATCTCCGGTGTGTCATCTTCAATCCTCTGCATCCCCCATGTATGTGTGTCATCCTCAATTTTCTGCAACTATCATGGAACCATTTGAAGCCTTGGAAACATCACTCCTTGCTGCGACATCAGGCGTCACAACTACCTCCCATGGTTGTGGCGTTATTGCTGATAGCAGCACTAGATGTCCTACTGCAGCAGTGTCGCAGGGCGCCAACCACGATCCATCAGATGCAGCTAAATATGATTTCCCCTTGCAAGGCTTTCATGGTTGTAAGAATGGGGTCGGCGGTAGAGGTTATAATCAAGGGTCGTTGATTCAACATTTGAACCATAAGCACTACCCGGATGTCGTGAGAAAAGAATGGTGTCGTCAGCTTATCGCTAGCAATTATAGCGTGTTCAAGGCATGGGAGCGCACTTTACGGGAAATGCACATGTGGTTATGCCCTCCTTGTATGCGTCTAGTTGCTTGGAGGAATCCTTGTAAGCGACATAATGGAGATATTACTCTTCGTCCGTGGAATGGGGAGGGGGTCGATTTCTTGGTGCATGGAATCCCTTGTCCAGCTCCTGCTATTGGTGACAATGTAGGCCTTATTGATGATACTGCAGCTGATACCGCGCTTAGGCTTGATATGGAGTTGCTGGACAAGGTACTACAGAGCCAAATCACTACGGTTTCCAGCATTCCCGCCAAGTGTAAGCTTCACTTTGCCAGAACTTTTAACGATGTCATTCAGAGGGTTGTTCACAGCCCCAACGACATCTCCATGTGGATCCAGATGCTTCTTTTTCCTATTTGTACTCTTCGCATTTACTTCCCCCAAAGTAGTGAAGAGGAGAGGCCTGGCGACAGGAAAAACCTACAGATTGCAGCGATACATCATGCTTTGAATCGTTGGTCTGAACCTAATGGTTGTGCTACCTTGCTTCACCGAGCTTTAGAGGAGCAAGCTGCTCTACAAGAGTCGAGGCGTGATAACAAAAGGAAAAACCAAGTGAAGACGCAAGAGGATCAAGAGGCTGTTAATGTACGAATTTGTCGTAAGAAGTTGGGTTACGGGTTATACACTGCTGCAATCCGTACTTTGACTTCTAATGGGGTGGCTCCTTCCAACTCAGGGACTTTGCAGGAGTTGCAAGCCAAACATCCGCATGCGCCTCCTCCTTTGATTCCAGCAGAACCTATATCGCAATCACCTTTCGTTGCATCTAAGGACTTGGTTCAGAATAAGCTGAAAAGCTTCCCTAGAGGGACCTCGTGCGGAAGAGATGGTCTTCAGGCCCAACATTTACTTGATGCTTTGAGTGGTTCTGCTGCAGCTGTGTCAGATGACCTCATCCAATCTATTACTGAATTGGTGAATATATGGCTTGCAGGTGGTTGCCCTTCGGTTCTAGGGGACTTTGTTGCTTCAGCTCCTCTTACCCCCTTGGTCAAGCCCGGAGGTGGCATACGTCCTATTGCTGTAGGCACTATTTGGAGACGTCTAGTCTCTAAAGTTGCTACTTCACATGTTGGTAAGGGTATGGAGAGCTATCTTAGTGACTATCAGTTTGGTGTCGGGGTTCCCTGTGGTGGAGAGGCAATTCTTCATGCTGTTAACAGGCTTCTTGAGACAAATAGCGACTCGATATCTACTTCGATGCTTCTTGTGGATTTTTCTAATGCCTTTAATCTTGTCAGCAGATCTGCAATGATTCGAGAGGTTCGGAAACATTGTCTTCGATTTCCAGGTGGGTGGAATTTTGCTACGCAAAACCTGCTAAGCTATATTATATGGACAATACTCTTTCGTCTGCTCAAGGAGTACAACAGGGTGATCCTCTCGGTCCTATGCTATTTTCTTTAACTCTGCATCCTTTGATACATAGAATCGCGGAATTATGCCCTTTGGATCTTCAATCATGGTATTTAGACGACGGAACCCTAGTCGGTGACACACTGGTGGTGGCCAAGGCCTTGGAAATTATTCAGCAGGAAGGCGTTGCTCTGGGGCTGCACCTTAATGTTTCAAAAACTGAACTCTTCTGGCCTTCGGTTGATTGCAGGGGGTTAGTTGAGGGGGTTTTTCCGCCTGATATATGTCGGCCTACTGAGGGTGTTAAGCTTTTGGGAGGACCTGTTAGCCTGAGCCCCCAATTCTGCAGAAATTTGGCGGTTAACAGGGTTCGTAAGACCACTGAATTGATTGATGCTATTTAGAAGCTTAAAGATCCACAGGGTGAGTTGTTACTGTTGAGGAATTGTTATGGTGTCTCGAGGTTATACTTTGCTATGCGAACAACTAGACCTGAGTACTTAGATAAGGCACAAGAGGCTTTCGATGATCATCTGAAGCAGTTTCTTCGGCAGCTTATCACAGGAGATGGACCGGGCTTTGGTTCGCTGCAACATAGGATGGTTACACTCCCCATCAAATATGGTGGGCTGGGAGTGTATACTATGGAGGACACTATGCAGTATTGTTATTTGGCTTCATGCTTTCAGACTAGACCTCAGCAGGAGAACATTCTGAGACATTCTGGTGTGTCTGGTTTGAGTCCCAGTTTTGAGCGTGCCCTTGTCTCATACAAGAAGGTATGTGGTATTGAGAATTCTTCATTGTGCATTGAGGACATTGCCACCCATTCCATGAGCTCTTTGGCAATCAAATACTTTGATGTTGTGAAGAATGATTTACCTAACCGGTTTGTTATGACTAAGGGAGATTCAGCCCTGTGGCAGTGTAACAGGATCAAGCACGCACAAGACTACTTGTTGGCCATTCTGATAAGGCGGAACATAGATGAAAAGATGAAAAGGCACTATCTTCCAAAGTAAAATAGATGAAAAGGCATTCTGATAAGGCGGAACATAAGTAGAAACATGAGAATTGAAAATTTTCTTAGGTACCTCAGTAGTTTTAGGAAGAGACTCTGATTCCTTGTCAGGTTCAGGTGAACTTGACTTGGTGTTGTTGTTGTTCTTTTCTTCCTGCTGCACAGTTTGTGTACCACTTCTCAATGTCACGGCATTGACCGTTTCTTTTGGATTAATGACAGGTTGAGAAGGGAGTTTCCCACTATTTTGTGACTTCAACGGATTCAACTCACTTGCCATAGTGCTGACTTGTGTTTGCAAATCCTTCACTGCATTATCGGTTCTCTGCACGAATGCCTTTAACAAGTCTTTCATGTTAGAACCTTGGCTTTGTTGTTGCTGTGGTGGTTGAAATTGTTGTTGATACCCATTATGGCGGTTGAAAACAGGTTGTTGAACCTCAGCTTGCTTGTTAGCATAGTTAAAGTTAGGGTGATCTCGTCATCCCGTATTATAAGTGCTAGAGTAGGGATCATATCTCGGCCTCTGATAATTTGGAAACACAGCATTAACTTGTTCATTGCCCTCTCTGTATGCTGAATGTTGAGGTAATAACACACCTGCAACTTGCTGCATCATTGCTGTCAGATTATTCATTTGCTGATAAAGATCAGGAGATGTACTTACCTCATTAACTGTCTTGACGAGTGGTTCTGAACGACTGTAGAATTGTTGAGAATTTGCTGCCATACTGTCAATTAATTCTCTAGCCGATGTTGCAGTTTTGCTCATGATTGCACCACCACTTGCAGCGTCAAGAAGATTTCGATCAGGTGGAAGTAGACCTTCGTAGAAGTTTTGGAGTATTTGAGTATCACTGATTTGGTGATGTGGACAGATCGCCACCAATCTCTTGTACCTCTCCCAGACTTCTAATAGTTTCGGCAATCATCTGACGAATATATGATATTTCTCTTTTTATCTGAGTAGCTTTGGAAGCAGGAAGATACCTTTCAAGGAAAAGTTGTTTCATTGCTTTCCATGTTGTAATACTACCAGGAGATAGGTAATACAACCACTCTTTCGCTGTGACCTGCAAAGAAAATGGAAAAACTTTTAGCATGGCTCCATCAGCATCGGTATCATCATTAAGAAGCATGGCCAAAACAATGTTATGAAATTCCATCAGGTGATTGCTTGGATCTTCAGTGGCCATTCCGTGAAATTTAGGAAGCTCTCTGAGCAACCCTGGTTTAATCTCAAACTTAGATGTTGTTTGGATACACCAGCGTTGTTCATCAAGCTTGTGAGAAGCTAATTCTTTGAGTGTCTTCTCGGTCATAGCTTCTTCGTTTTCCAGAATTTCTTCTTCTGGAATTTCTGCGATTTGAGGTTCTTGTAGCACTGTTCCACTGCGATTAATAATACCGCAACGTTCGTATTCCCAAGGTTTCGATGCCAGAGATAAGTACCTGAAACAAGAATCTCAAATATCAGTTCAAAATAAATAAAAATAGAAACCAAAAATAGAATAACAGACGTTATGCCTCCCCGGCAGCGACGCCAAAAATTGATGCGTTGTCAAACAACAACAAATATAATTGAGTTCTTAACCTTCACAATAAATAAAATAATATAGAGGTAAGAACAGATTCGATCCACATGGAGGAATTGGTTGTTATTTATTATCGATTTCTAGTGTAACCAGGGGGGGATGTTTAGTGCAATAAAAATAAATTAAAACTGAAGCAAATAATTGTTGAAAATAATCAGGAGATGCGAATATTGGTTAAGGGTTCATCTTCAATCAAAGAACATGCACTATGAATAATATTTGGAATTTCTATTTAATCTCTCATCAAAAACCCTAGAATACATCATCGCGAAAATATCCCGTAATTTCCTAATGTCATCACACACCATAACGATGAATGTGTGAATTCTACGTAGAGAATAACTCAACACTACGAGTAATTGAGTTCCTCAAGAAAAATATCCCGTAAGTCCTTTGTGTTGTCAGCTAGGGGAATCAAGTGCGTGACGATCTGTGGGGGATCTAGAGACGTAAGGAGTGCGACAGTAGCCAGTTCGCTTGGAGGGTTGGAATTGGTCTCTGCTACATCCCAGACCGAAGTCTTATAGTAGGCTAGTGTTTGTAGTCAGTTTGTACTGGCAAACGAAGGATGCTCATCAACACCAACCCAAGATCATGATCATCAAAATCAGATGATAAAAGTTCACGAATTTGGATCTGAAATCAGAAAACTTGAAACCCAATAAGGGCTTTAGTTACAAAACCCATGGTAGAGAAATCAATGGAAGGGAAAGGAACTTATGTACTTACAATTGAAGGTATTGATGTTCAGAATGATGAACCCGTGAGGTTTGATGTGTTTGTTGCAAAACCTCAAGGAGAAGGAGATCAAGCTGGTCCTGAACTTGGTCAATTTGCTGGGAGTTTAGTTGACTTAGCTCGTTCACGCGGTAATTCAACTGCAAAAGGAAGTTTAGATCTTGGGATTAGTTGCTTAATGAAGGAAATTGGGGCAACTGATAGTGAAGCATTAGTTGTTACATTGAAGCCAAGATCTGGTGAAGTTAGTGTTTGTGGTGTAAGTGTGGATGATTAATTGATGGTCGATCGCCTCATCATGTATTAAGTATCAGTTCTGCAGTTCCTTTCAAATGCCATTTAGCATCCTCGGTAATGTCTGTTGTTGACGACATGCAGTTTAGACCTTCCTCGATCACCTTTCACAAAAAGAACTGTCTGTGTTTCCTCTTTTGTATTTGTCTTTGCGAGTTCTTTAGTTCCCTAATGTATTTTGTGTTGCTTGTGCTTTAATAAAAAAAAGAGGAAATTAAATAAAAGCCCCTCTTTTTGATGGGCTTTCAAAATTAGCCTTATAAGGGTTAAATTTGAGGTCCACTTGAAACTAATTTATTTATAATTCCACAAATACCCCATAAATATTATTCCAGATCTGAGAGAAAAACATTATTTCATCTTGACAAATTCTAGATCTCAAATTTCTCCTCTCTCGTCTCCCTCCCCTCCTTCAGTCGCCGTCGCCACCACCATGTTCTCACTCCACCACCATCTTGATAGTAATTGAAATTGACTAGAACCACCACCACGGTCGATTTCACAACCTTCAATTTCGTCAATTTCATTCTTAAAATCGAAATTGAAACCAGCAGA
Organism: Papaver nudicaule; assembly: GCA_023529015.1. Lineage (NCBI taxonomy): Eukaryota > Viridiplantae > Streptophyta > Magnoliopsida > Ranunculales > Papaveraceae > Papaver > Papaver nudicaule. Next base: position 42,327 of record JAJJMA010311663.1, read on the forward strand.
TTCAATTTTATGGAAAAAATCCATTAGATCTGAAGCTATGACAAAGAAAACAGAATTGAAAACTGCAAGTCAATCAAGTTATTATGAATCTAAGAATAAGAATGGTGGTATGGATCCTTATACTGGTAAAGATCCAAATGTGAAAAAACCTGAATGGCTTAGACAAAAAGCACCTCAAGGTATATCAACAAGTTAAAGATGATTTAACAAGATTGAAACTGAATACAGTTTGTGAAAAAGCCCAATGCCCTAATATTGGAAAGGTAACATTTTCACTTGAAATTCACTCATTTTATATTAGACCTTTAAAATGTTGAGTGCTAACAAATTCTAAATTCAATTACAGTACTGGAATGGGGGAGAAGATGGTATTTCAACCGCAACAATCATGGTTCTAGGGGATACTTGTACTAGTAGATTTTGTGCTGTCAAAACTAGTCGAAATCCAGCTCCACCTGATTCAATGGAACCCGAGAATACTGCTCAGGCTATTGCAAGCTGGGGGTAAGAAATGTTGCCTAGTTAATTCTTTCTGATGAAGTTCTTGTATTTCGGCTTTGGTTGTATGAAAATGTACAAATGATACTTTCTTTATCCTGTAACACTGTGGACTATATTGTGCTGACAAGTGTTGATCGAGATGACCTACCTGATGGTGGAAGTGGTCATTTTTCTCAACAGTCAAAGCTATGAAGGTATGTATTTTTTTCCTCAAGAAAACTATAAAATCTAGTTTTAAGAACGAGAATTGATTTGGTTTTAGAAATTAATTTGCAGAAACTCAAGCCTGAAATCATGGTAGAATGTTTAACTTCTGATTTCTGCGGAGACTTGGAAGCTGTGACAATGTTGGTACATTCAGGGTTAGATGTTTTTGCTCACAACATTGAGACTGTAAAACGGCTTCAACGACTCGTCAGAGACCCTCGGGCCGGGTGAGTATACTATATTTTTATCTCTCCTTATTTCACTTTCGCCATATAACTCGTGAGGTACCATTTTCAAAACTAGATTCCAGGACTGTTCCTCTTCAGATTAAGGACTAGTGCTTCCAGACCTTTTTTATATAATAACTTGCTCTCAGTTTCTTTACTAATGAGGGATAAGTATGATAAACATGCACATATGAATTCAACATCACCAATTAAGAGCTTCTCCAGCCAATATTAGATATCTAACAGAGTTGGTGTTCCATTTAGTGTGTTTCGAATGATACTTTTTGTTGTATCATGGATATTCACCGATCTCTTTCAGCTGATAAAACAGGTATGATCAAAGCTTATATGTGCTCAAACATGCAAAGTTGTGCAAAAAAGGGATGGTGACCAAATCAGGCAAAATGAAACACTACTATGTTTATAGTTTCCTTCATGAACCTGTAGTGCAATGGTAGCACAACTGACTCCATGTCAGATGATGCGTGTTCGAGTCACGTCGGGTTCATTCATTCGTGTCAACTTGCCAACTTAACATCTAATTTTGGTGTTTAGTTGGCAACTAGACACATAAAATGTTGTCCAGTTTGCAACTTGACACAAAAATATGGTACAATCAGGGTGTCTAGTTGGCAACTAGACACATAAAATGTTGTCCAGTTTGCAACTAGACACCAAAATCTGGTGTGCACAGGGTCCCTGTTGCATACAATCATGGTGTCTAGTTGGCAACTAGACACATAAAATGTTGTCCAGTTTGCAACAAGACACCAAAATCTGGTGTGCACAGGGTTCCTGTTGCATACAATCATGGTGTCTAGTTGGCAACTAGAACATAAAATGTTGTCCAGTTTGCAACTAGACACCAAAATCTGGTGGTGTAAGAAAGTCGCGTTGGAACTATAATCTGTCGGTGGTGGCGGCGATGGTAATGAGGGAGGTGGTGGTTGCTGGAGGTGGCGAAAGGTGGTGGTGGTTGTTGGTGGCGGCGGAAGGTGGTGATGGTGGTTGCTGGAGGGGTCGTGCTGGTGGTTGGTGGTGGTGGTGGCGGTTGCTGGAGGAGGTCGTAGTGGTGGTTGGTGGTGCTGGTGGCGAAGGTGGTGGTTGTTGTTGGTGGAGGTGTGATAGTGGTAGTGGTGGCGGAGGTGGTTGTTGTTGGTGGTGGAGTCGCGATAGTGATGGTGGTAGCGGAGGTGGTGTTGGTTATGGTGTGTCGATGGTAGGAGGTGGTGGTATAACATTTTTTATCTTTTTGAAATAAAAAAAAGTTATGAAGAATAGAATGAGAAAGAATTATATAAAAGAGGGTAATTTAGGAATGAAATTATAGTAGGGGTATTTATAAAGTTGAATAAGGTTAAATTTTTGGGGTTAAAATTATAGGGGTATTTAATTAATATTCTCTAAAAAAAAATGGCGTTGGTTGACCACTTACTGTAGTGTCAAGGTTCGGTCCATCCTTGGGCCAATTTTCTTTGCCCAACGACTTAGAGCTTCTCCAATGCAATGTTTGTGGTGAAAAAAATATAAGTCCACGTAGAATCCACTTTCAATTTTCTTAAAATCCTTCTCCAACCCAAACCTCTATAACCAACATTAGAGCTTCTCCAATGGTCATTGTGAGTGGTTCCTACGTGGCAACAGAATCTAGACATTCTATATCCTCTTTTTTTTATTATTTTTCCTAAAAATCGGGTAAAAAACTTTTTGTTCTCCAACCCCCATCTGCCTTTACCTCTTCTTTACCTAGGTGTAATTTATTTTCAATTTTAGCTTTAGATTTTATTTAGATTTAAAAACCATTTTTTATAAAGAAAATATATTTTTATTTATGAAAAAGATGACGTG